>JAAGWO010000541.1:0-16636 GCA_013266205.1 Fusarium decemcellulare
CCTCAGTCACTCTCTGTCTCTGCAAAGCTACCCTCCAAGTTCTAGACGAGTCCGGGCGCCTGCATGGTTCAACAGGCCCTAAGGTAAGGTCATTCAACAAAGAGAGCCCAGATCAAATCATAAAACATGAGATTGTCTAAGAAACCCCGCAACTTGGTTTGACCTGACCGTCGTGGTTCGGGCTGCGGACTCCCTTCCCCAGTCAGCCTGAGCCTGGACTGGATCAGCGACCCCGAACTCCGAAGCGCAGGCGGCAGGGTGTGGCGGTGCCCTCTTCTCCGCCCCGGAGGCACAGAGTAGGACGCGCAGGCGCCTGCTACGTCGTCTCTCTGTCCTGCATCAATAATCTTGCAGCCAAAAGGTCTGTGGCCAAGCCCGTCAGGAGCTGGCTCGCCGCTGTGCTACCGTCGACACGAGATGAGATGTGCGATGTGCCCTCGGTGAAGGGCTGCCGCGAGGGGAACATCGTGCCAAGTGAATGGTCGAGCCGCCGTGCCGTCCACGGGCTTATTTTGGCCCCCGTTAAATCGGGTCGGCGTTACCTCAGCGCCCATCTCTTCCGGAGCCTCAGATATTCCTCCATGATATCTGCATCCTCGCCCTGCGGTTCTTGCTGTCGCGTACAAATGGCTTTGCCATCGTCTTTGCGTCTTTTGCTTCCCGTGCAGAAGTGATCTTCGCGGCATCCGGTCCGGCAGTGGATGAGATTCGTGGAACTCAGCCTGGCCCGGAGCTGTCGGGGCTCTCCGCGTGCCTTTCTCCTCTTTCACAGAGTACCTCCTCCGCCAGGGAGAGCCCGCCCGCCCGATCGGGCCGTTCAGAAAGGCTCGATCGACATCCAGTCGTGTCCACCAAGGCGGTCATGTTGAAAACCATGCCCCCCTCTCGAATTCAGGGGGCCGAAGACCCTATGAGGGCAGCCGATATAATCTGCGTTGCACCCCGTCGCCGGCGAGTCCTGTAACACGTAGCCACACGCGCCTGTTACCCAAGATCCGGGTAGAGTGACTGCCGTCCTGGAGGCATAAGCTACAGCCCAGGCAGACCAGTCCGCTCAGAAACCACTGTCATGGCATGTGGCCGGACATGGTCCAGGTCCCTTCGGGAGCTGCATCCAACAGCCCGCCCGGCGCCATCTTGACGCGCGCCACGCCAATGTCCACCGCGGCCAGAATACGGTTCGCTGAGATTTGGGACCGTGAGAATGCTCATGTCCCTCATACGCTCACCCTCTCACATCCAGCATTCGGCGCGCACCCTCCGTGCCGGCCGACATGCTGCCACTCGCACACTCGCAGGCGCCTCGTGGTAAGTGGTGCTGCGCTGCGAGGAGACGCTTCTCCGGCAGAGGAATTACGGTGGGGCCGCTCCCGAGTGAGGCACAGTATGGATCTAGCCACCGAGGCACCGTACCGCCGTGCCAACAAAGCCGGCGCCGTGATGTGGCTCAGGTTTTCCCGGCAACAGTCCAGTCCCTGGGACGACCAAAGCGGCGCAAACAATTGTTGATTCAAGGCTCAGAGAACAGAGCCCAGCACGCGAGGGCAGCCCATCTTTGGGGCAACAGCCTTGTATCCACCGCCGACCGCCGTCTTCCGTCCAAAGACGGTGTCATACTGAAAGGCTCCGGCAGATTAAAACACCAAAACGGTACCCACCTCCGTCCAGGCCACGGAGACGGCCGGTGACGTTTTGACAAGGGGCGGGGAAAGAGTCCAACGATCCGTATAGTTAGTGCCGTGGCCGCTTTTACTCTGCACATATCGCCTCTCAGCCCATGTTGGTTCACGTGACTCGCCGTTTCCATGCCGTTCCTGGCGTGCCTATGTGCGAATAGAGGGGCAGCCATCATCGCCAACATGGAATAACTTAAGATATCCGACGCCTATCTCAGATCGCGCCACACACCAGCCATCAAACATCCCTCTACCTCTAAAATACTCAGCAGTAGAGTAGACTTGTCCATCCAGTTTACCGTAAATTCGTAATGCATTTTATCCTCAGGAAACATGCCTCTTTTTTTCTTCCTCTATAACATCGCGTCAATAGAC
Source organism: Fusarium decemcellulare (assembly GCA_013266205.1). Taxonomy (NCBI): domain Eukaryota; kingdom Fungi; phylum Ascomycota; class Sordariomycetes; order Hypocreales; family Nectriaceae; genus Fusarium; species Fusarium decemcellulare. The sequence goes on from JAAGWO010000541.1 coordinate 2,052, forward strand.
TCCATCTATGCCTTGTTCTCGCGCACGGGAAGTGTCTTCTCCTTCTTGCCCGCATCCTTCTTCTCTGTCTTCTCGCCCTCTTTGGGAGCTTCCTTGACAAATGGCAAGAATTCGGGCTCTCCGGGGATGTACTTCCGGAGCACCTCGGGAACCACCAATCCCTCCTCTGTCTGGTAGTTCTCGAGAATGCAGCACAGTGTTCGCTCAGTCGCGCACAGGGTCTAGTTAAAGCCAGTCAGCGGTCCCTTCCCTCTCAAATCTACAAGTGATTTAATACTTACCGCGTTCAGAGCATGCACATACTCCTTCTTTCCACCTCCAACAATCTGCTTGCCCTTCTTCGAACCGTGACGAATCTCGAGTTCTCGGGTCTGGTAGTCGGTGCAGTTGGAGCACGAAACCAGCTCCTTGTACTCGCTCTGGAAGGGGAACCATGCTTCGAGGTCATACTTCTTGGCAGCAGCGTTGTTGAGCGCGCCGGTGACGATACCCACCACCTGGTAGGGGAGACCCAACGACTTGTAGAACTCCTCCGAGTTGGCCATCATCTGATCGAAGTGGTCCCAGCTGTCGTCGGGACCACAGAGCACAAACTGCTCGACCTTCTCAAACTGGTGCACACGGAATACACCCCAGGCATCGCGACCGTGGCTACCAGCCTCCTTTCGGAAGCAAGTGCTGTAACCGCAGTATTTGATCGGGAGTTCGGCGGGCTGGATCCACTCATCGGCGTGGAGAGCAGACAAGGGCTGCTCGCTAGTGGCGATCAGATATTTATCGGAGTCCGAGGGTGTAGGACCCTCTGAGACACGGTAGAGCTCCTCATCGAACTGGGAGAGCTGGGCAGTCTTGGCCATCTGCTGGCGATCAAGCATGAAAGGGGGTTGGTTGGGAGTGTAACCTGGAACCGGGTTATCAGTAACAGTGTCCAGCATGCGCTTTTGAGGTAACATACCCTTGTTAAAGAGAAATCCGGTGGCATAGTTGACAAGGGCCAGGTTCCTACCATCGTCAGGGTATTGTCGTCGCGACCTGTATCAAACCAACTCACAAAAACATGCCATAGCCGGTCAAGCAGTAGCCTCGGTGGCCAACCAGCTTCACACCACGAACGGGGTCATATCCTCCAAGACGCAAGAGTACCTCATGGTGTGAAAGGGCAGCCTTCTTGGTCTCGTCGAAGCCATCGGGCTTCCAGGTCCTCTCGATGGTGTTGTTGTCCTCGTTGTCGCTAACGTGCACGGAGTCGTGGACATAGTTTCCAACAAGCTTGGCCTTGACCTTGAGTTCAGCCTCCTTGGCCGTGGCAAGCTCCTCCTGGATCTTCTTTTTCTGTGTCAATTCTTCCTTCTGTTGAAGTAGCTCGGACGCGTCCTCCTTAGCCCTCTTCTTGAGTCCGATCTCCTTCTGAACGCCGTTTATTTGGGTACCGATTTGCGTAGCGCCGTATCGCGCTTAGAAAATGTTAGCGACGGCGTGTAATAGAAAGCATTCTCAACCTCTCATCGTGACTCACTTTTCCGAGCATCTTGCCAAAGGGCGATAACCTCGTCAACCAACTCCACAGGGGCATGTCGACGACGCTGGCTCTCCCGAATCTTCTCGGGGTTTCCGCCTCGCTCCTCGATGAAATCCTCAACGTCCAACATTTTGGTGATTTGAAGTGGTACGATTCGCGCTCACAACTTCGTTGGGCCAGGTGGTGGATTTTTTATCGCTGTTGATAGCCAGAGAAGGCGGGGGAGGGGTTACCTATCAGCTGGGTCACATGACTCATCATGGAGGGGTTGCTCAAGGGCGGGCAGGCAGGCAAGGGCATTCCAGTCACGTGAGAGCATTTTCACCATCAATGCAAAGGCTTACGCTCCATAAGGAGACATCATCACCGAGTCCTAGGCTGGGCTCTGACTCTTTGGCAGCTGATATTGAGGAGTCATTGACCGAAGCCAAGGTATCAGCACTTTTCAACGAGTATCAACCATGGTTCAGTCACTCGCCGTAACGAACCCTGTCTACAACGGCGGCTGATGACTCCCGCGCCGTTGCGGGTACCGTTTTCGGAACCTTAAAGCGGCATCCCTCCGGCCACTTTCCCGTCACATTACGTGACTGTAAGACATAAGCTGAAGACAGCCCACAAGTCGGAGGTGAGCTCTTCCGAAGCGCGGCCCAAGCTTCACCTACTGCCTTCCTGCCTTCGACCTCAGGTACTTTCAACTCCCATCCTACCTCGAAGATGGTTCTTCTGCAATTGAGCTTAAGTGCATTAATTTTATCCTCGTTGAAGCGGCTTCTCAGCCGGAAATTAGGGCGTAACGCACAAATCCAAGGCACAGCTGTCGCGTCCGGGGAATGTTACACAAAGGTCCGGAACGGGCCAGAATCAAGTCAAATGCGAGGCAGGGGCGTGAACTGATCGGGACCCGGGCTGGGACTCGGGCAGCATCGAAGGGGCTGAACCAACCGATTCAACTTGCCGACCCCTCGTGTCTTAGGCGCGACATTAACCATAATAGTGGAGGCTCCACATCGGTACCGTCATTGAACTTGACCGTCCAGTTCTCCCAGCATAAAATCCAGATAACGGATCAAATACTCACCGTTCATACAGCACGTCACTTGATTTCTCGACCAAACGCGCCAGGTACTATTTGAGGCTTCCCGCTCAAGATATGAAACATAAACGTTGGCGCCCAAAGATTCCTTGGCTACCCGAGCATCATCGCGACCGGGGCCGGCTGGCAAGGACAATCTGCCAGAGTGGATCACGATCCCGGCGGATGCGGACTCGGATCTTATCAATTTACCGTTATTTTCGCAGTTTCAATACCGATGACGGCTCAAAGGTCCCTTGAACCTTGCACCGTTTCTGCATCCGTATTCGACGGAGGGCCGGTGATGGTTGATCGAAACACCGTTCTATCGCATCATCCCCAACCGAGGTAATAGGCATCTCGCGGCAAAACCCTCGTAATCACTTGCCAAAAGCATGAATGCCGGGATTACTCCGCAACCCGAGGATCTCATCAAGCCACTCTGCTTCACAATCTACCTATACTTGGATGAGCTCACAGCTATGTTGGTCGAGTCGATGAGCGTTGATTCTCTGGCGACCTATGGTCCGAATGCGCAGACTGGTTTCAAGGGGACCTCGCCAAGGGGTATAATAATGCTCACTACCATCCCTTACTCCAAATGCTCGATATGATTTGGGAGCTACCGATGAAATAGGCCCATCTTCTACACCATATGGATAGTTCCGTCCCGAGTCTGTCTTGTGAGCAGAAGCCTTGGTGTGATGCCTTTGTAGAATACGGTTTGTATTCTATCTGAAGTGAAGCCATGATATGTGGTCACGTGGTTGTTCCTGGACTTCAACCGGAGCGCATCACTACGGCGTCGCGTTGCCTTGCAGTGAATAATTTTGTCAAGTTCCTTTCTCTCATGTAATATGCAAGCCTTAGCTGTCACATGTAACTGGCACTCATTCTTGAGGCTGAGGAAGCATGGCAGCGCGATCCTGTCACCAAGCAATCCAGGGTAGGCAAGGAACTGGGTCTCCCAACAATTCGTGACGAACGATCATGTTTCACCATCATTTTAAATGTTTGAAAATACCTATTAGCACGCGATTGGGCTTTTTAATTACCTCAAACTTCATTTTATAGGGTAGCATTTAAGTGTTAGTAGCAGTTCTTGTATTTTCCGGAAGTCTTGTTTTTCAGGAGATCCACTGAATGAAAATTGTGAAGCCAAAGTATCTTAAACCTATTTGTCTTCCACTACTGTCACCAGATGGGACCCTCTCTCCTCCTCATATCACGATATCTTTGCTAGTTACATTACAGGAAAAGCTCTACTATTGAATACCAGTGCCAGAATCAAAAAGTCAGCCTCTAAAGTGGCCTCACAAGGCTGAAACGGCTGTTGCGGCTGGATTGTGCTGACGAGGCGCAGGCATGCGGCGCAACGTCGACCAGCCAAACCACGGCACCAAACCCGTTCAAGACGATAGTATGGGTACAGTTTGACGGCTGACCCCAGACTCTGCAGCACCCACGCAACCTTGCATTGGCCTATCTCTTGGATCGCGCCGCAGGATCGGTTGCGGCTGGCCGCTAGCTTGTCGCCCCCAAAACAGGTCGGCGGTCGCACCAAGATAAAGCTGCTGATCCAGCCGCGTTTGACACAGGCAGCGGAGCTGGAATTTCCAATGCCGGCTGTATACCGTTCAACACCCATTGATCTGATTTCGTGACACCCAGCTGCGATGGGTATTGGGCGTCGTCGAGAGGACAGCTCATCGCTGGCTAGCGACATTACGGTACGTGAGCCCCGCGTGGGACAGGAGTGTTGCCTAGGCGTGGTGGCTGACCACGGGTGTTAAGGCCTCAAGTCAAGACGATGAATCGAATCACGAGTACATCCTGAAGGAGATGTACGTTCCCCCAACACGGGATCCTTTTTCAACGGACCAACAAGATCTTGTCGAGTAAGCAACGCCTTGACTCATTGCTCGTCCAAATGCCCAGAACTGATCAATCCTCAGCCTTGTGTTTGTTCATGGATTAGGTGGTAATCTGAGGACGACTTGGAAGCAAGAGGGCACAGTAGAGCCATGGTTCACGAAACCCGAGTTCCTCGGCCGCCTGAAGGGCTCCGTTCGAGCCCTCTCCTTTGGCTACAACGCTAATCGTTTTGGCGATGTTGCCAACACCCGAATAATTCACCATGCCAATGACTTGCTTAGAAACCTGGTTCTGAAAAGGCTGGATGAACCTGTAGGTCGGTTGACTGTTCTGAGCTGACACCCGCCTGACTTTTATATAGGATCGCCCTCTCATATTTATCGCGCATAGTCTTGGTGGACTTATCGTCAAAAGAGTGAGTCTAATCATTTGGCAAGGGCGATCCTAACAAGATTCCAGGCTATACTGCTCTGTGCAACAAATGATGACTGGAAGGCCGTCAAGAATTCTACAAAGTCTATAATATTTATGGGAACTCCGCATATGGGGTCCGAGAAAGCTGAAGATCTGGTTGTAGTACAGAAACTGGCATCCCTCATGAGGCTCCAAACGCCCATTGCGACAAACCTCACGAAGGAACTGCGTTCCTTTTCAACGGCAGTTCAAGACATCAACATGGAGTTTACCATTGATGTGCACCGGTCGATAAAACTCCTTTGCTGTTATGAGTCTCACCCGCAGCGCCTGCCCAACGGTACCAAGGAAATTGTGAGTGCACGCCTGGTGCAATTCTTGTCTGAGCTAACTGAGACTGATCCCTCTAGATCGTACCACAATGGTCAGCCGTCCTTCAAGGTGTAGAAAACATCGATCTCAATTGCACGCACTCTGGGTTGCCCAAGTTTAGCTCGCCTTCTGACCCAAGGTTCGAAATTTTCTGGGGTGAGGTTCAGAGGCTGGTAAAGCTGGCCACAGCGCCTCCGATTAAACTGCTCAAGAAAGCGCCTACATGGACGGATGAAGAAGCATCAGAGTGAGAAAATCCTGGCTAAATTGTACGCTCTCAGGCTAAGATGTGCAGACCAACACCCCCTCGGCTTCGACAGACTGCTTCCACCCGGCGACGACATGAGGCGGCGCATAAAGGTCTCAAAGCTTCAAGGACTTCGATGATTCGCTCGAGCGCCAACGAAATCTTGAAGGAAGTTCGAAACCGCATTACGGAAGAGGCATCTGTTCAACATGAGACATTTGCACCTCAGGCGCAGCCTCTCGAGCAGCTGGAGAGGATTGGTATGTCTGGTTGCTTCGTTCGGAAACTGAAGTGCACGGAACTAACTTCACTTTGGCAAGACCCTAAGGAGTTTAGCGATTTTATTCGTCAACTGCGAACGATTACCCCCGAGAACAAAGGCCTTGATCGTGAAGCTCCTCATTGGCAGACCTGCTCATGGATCTTGGAGGACCCAAGCTTCATCGACTGGAAGGATAGCGAAGAAGGTGGTATTCTTTTCATTACTGGAAGTCCAGGTTGTGGCAAGTCTAACCTGGCCAAATATATTCAAGGCATCATGGAGAAGCCAAGAAGTCAAGAGACGGAAGAGAATCTTGTTGTATCCTTTTACTGCGATAGCCTTGAAAGCTCTCGGCACAACCCTCCCATTCTAGATCTGGTCGTTAAATCCTTGCTTGAAAAACTGACCATTATGCCGCGGGCTGTTAAGAAGAAGCTTCATTCTCTGCTGGAAGCCCCTAACCCAGATCGACAGAAAATGCGTTCGCTTCCCGAGAATGACGGTGGGGGACGTTTCGCTCACTTGATGGAGATTGTCCAAACCTTAGTCGCGAATGAGAATGGAACGCCGGCGACTCTGATCATCGATGGTCTAGACCAGTGTGAAGACGAGTTCATTCTACGTCTTCTTCGTGGCCTGGATACCATCTTTCGCCGTCAAACCTCCACATCCTCTCTCAAGGTGGTTGTAACATCTCGCATGGCCGATTCTATTCGGGGTTTCGCACTGGCAAATCCTCACATCGAAATCACGCCCGATTTGGTAGTTACAGACATCCAACGCATCGTCGACGAAGAGGTTGATCGAATTATCGTGGGCCGCCAGATAGCCACTGTGGGTCGCAATTCGGTTTCAGCCGTCATCGTTGAGCGGTCCAACGGTAGCTTTCTTTTTGCATCGTCGGTGCTGAAAGAGCTCTGGCATATCAAAGACACTGGTGCAAATTCGGTCTTCACTCTGGTAACGAGTTGTCCTTCCACCATGGAGGCCATCTACCAGCAAGACATGGACCGCCTACAAGCAGAACGCCCTGACTTGTTCCGCCTGGTCCAGTTTCTTTGCATCGCCCGTCGAGCCTTGCGAATATCAGAGGCGAGGGATGTGCTACAGGCACTAAACTCTGATGTGACGAGGAATTATGACTTGATTGGAGACTTGACTCGGATGTGTCAACGATTGGTGAAATTCGCGGGGGAGGACACGCTCGAGCTTCTTCATCAGACGCTGTACGACTTCATAACTAACACATACGATGTCAGCATGATACACGAGTCTTTTGCGGAAATCTGCCTCGAATACCTGTCCGCGATAGATTGGGAAGAGTTGGAAGATCTCAGATCCGAACATAGCAGAGATCTACTAAACCATCGAAACCCGTTTTTGGAATATGCGACGCCTTGGATGAGCCACCACTTGAGGCAAGCTGGCATAAAAGGATGTAAGACAGCATGGCCTCTCTGGAACTTCCTTAACTCCTCTGCTGGAGAGAAGTGGAGAGAGTATTCTATCCCGTCTCCGCTACGGTCGTCTCGAAGCATATCACCAGCCTCGGTTCAATCCTGGGAATCTTTTAGAGGAAGACGACGTTTCAGAGGCAACGTAAGGTCCGGAAGTGTAACACCTTCCAGATCCAGGCCACGATCACCCTCTGTGGAAGGATCCGTGTCACCAACCCCCTTGAGCGATGACCGATTGAGCGACGCCGCTATGACTACCATGGTCAGTCTCGGGAACGAAAATGACGAGGTGGACTCACAAGATGTCGGTTCAACTACCCCCCGCGGAAGGTCTATCGTGCCGGCGAACAACCGTGGCCAGACGCCAAAGCCCCCAATGGTTCTTTTAGCTCAATGGGATGTGGACAACATCATCAAGGAACTATTCTCAGACGCCTTCAAATCACCTGCTAGACAAGTCGTGAATGCGTTCTTGAACCTGGTTCCTTATTCGTCTGCTAGATCGACCCAGAATACTCGAGCAGACTTCAAAAGCATGATCAACCGTGTCTGGGAGGGCACCACGGCATTTCACTATGCTGCGAATCAATCTGGGAGGGCCATGGTAGTATTGCTGCCTTTTGTGGATGACATAGACCTCCCGGATGATGAAGGGGCGACGCCTCTGATATTGGCTTCATCTTCTGGCGAATCGAGAGGCGTGAAGGCACTCTTGGATGCAGGTGCTGATGTGAACGCTGCCGACAAGTGGAATCAGACCGCGCTTTACTCGGCCCTCCACTCGAATTCCGTGGAAGTCGTTCGCGCTCTCCTCGATCATGGCGCTGATCCAAACATTTCTGCCAGCCCGGGTTATTCTCCGCTAGAAGTTGTCGTGGGGAAAGATCACCTTCAGTTTACGAAACTCTTATTGGAGTATTCCGTTGATCTGAACATCTCAATGACTACAGGACAACCGCCCGCCTTCTTGGCGACTAGATTGGGCTGTACTGATGTTTTGGAAGAACTGCTTTCGCACGTCGATGTGGACCAGATCTGTGATAACGAGCGTGTTATCCACAGAGCATGCTGGAGTGGTTGGCAGCGCGTTGTCGAGAAGCTCATCGCCATGAGAGCGAATCTGGACGACCCTCCTGTCGGCACTCCCAAGGCGACACCGGTAGCTTTGGCTGCAGAGAATGGACATCATGCGATTTTGAGGGCCCTCTTAATTGCTGGCGCCGCGGTAGAGTCCCCCGTACGCGGCTTGAGCGGTCCGCTGCACATTGCTGCCGCACAAGGCGACATGTTTGCCTGTAAACTGCTGCTTCGTGCCGGATGCGACGTCAACATCGAGGGTGAAGAAGAACGCACACCTCTTTATATAGCCGCTGATCTGGATAACGGCGATGTTGTAGAGCTCTTCGTTGCCCACGGAGCAGACCCTAACAAGCCTGACTATGAGACACCTCTTCACGTTGCGGTCGATTGGGGGAGCCATTCTATGGTGAAAACGATACTGTCAGGGCGTTCATCTCCTAAAGTTGATGCTAAGGGGGAGCGTGACGACACACCTCTTGGTATTGCGGCGTTCAGGGGCAAGTTTGGCATCCTGTGCACCCTCATCGACCATGGAGCAGACCCCAATCTTCGGAGCGGTCATCGAACCTCGAACACTCCATTGCAGCTCGCAGCTGGTCCTAGACACGAGAATGTCATGATCGAGCTCTTGAAACGTGGTGCTGATCCCTATCCAGAGCGTCCAATGGAGATTAGTCCCTTTCATGTCGCATGCGAGGATGGCTTGATGGATGCCATTGCAACCTTTTTTGAGACCGTAGACAATGTTGGTGAGCTGGTCAACTTTGAATGGGGCTGGTACGGAACTCCGCTGCTCCAGGCAGTTTTGGGAGGTCAACTGAAAGTGGTCCAGCTGCTGCTTGAAAGGGGTGCCGATCCGAACTACCGGCTACAGTCCAAGATCAACAATGGAAAGACCCTTATCCACGCAGCTGCCGAAGGCGGAGATATCAAAGTCCTTGAGGCCATTATTGCTGTGGTCGCGGATCCGAGCCTTGAGGTGCGCGATTCAAAGCAACGCACTCCCCTCTATTACGCCTGTGTAGAGGGACGGGAAGAGATGGTCGAGTATCTTCTTGACAAAGGTGTGTCGACTGATGCAGTTTTGACTACGGGTGAGAATCTCACACATGGTATCGTCGACGGCGGTTCTGTGAAGATCTTGAACATGGTGTTACAAAAGAACCCGGAGCTGGACGTTGATGTTCCGAGGAACGATGGTCAGTCAGCATTGTTCTTCGCAGTAACCCACGGACACAGCAAGATGGTTCCGATTCTGCTGGAACGGGGCGCAGATGTCAACAGACGTTCCGACAACGGAAGCCTTCCCATCTTTGAGGCGATTCAGTACCGAGAAAAGGAGGCGTTGCAGTTCCTGCTGCAGCATGAAAACGTCGATCTTACTCAGTGTGATGTTTTTGGACGGAATCCACTTCAAGCCGCTCAGCAAGGAGGAAGACATTCGATGCCTGGAATGATATTAGCTGCCGCTAGAGACTTGGACCAGGAGAGAACACTTACGGAGAACAAAGACATGTTCGGTCTGAGTGCTCTGGACCAAACCCGCCTTGACACTAGGCCTACACCGTCTTTGGAGCATTGCATTACGGCCATCCGAAGAGATGCCCAAGGTCTCTTGGAAAGATTTGAGCTTCGGGGTCCGCAATGGGAGCGTCTTGGCAAGTTCTTTTTGCAGCTCTCGTCGTATAGCTTCGCTCAGATCGCCCTGGGACGAAGCATCAAAGCCGTGGAGACAACGCCTTTATTCCTGGAACACCAAATCCACTGCCGCCTGTGTCTCGAGTTGATTGGGACTGTTCGATACACATGTAGGACATGCTGTGACACGAATCTGTGCCTGAGATGCATACACCGATACCCGGAGCTTGGATTCCGTATGTGGACGTGTCAGTATCATTCTTACTATCCGATTAAGCTCCCAGGGAGCAAATTCGTGAGGCATCCATGGCCACGGAGAGAGTCAGATCCGCCTAGTCCGCATGTCGTTCGCCGGCTGTCTCTGATCGAGGAAGAGCCAGAGGAAGATGAGGGCCAGTCGACGATCAAGGATCGAGATAAGGAGACATTTGACGAACCTGGTCCTTCACAACCTGTTCAGCCAGACTTTGATGACGTTGTTGTTCCGATGTCTCCAACAGACACATCAGATGACGACGCGGTAATGGTCTACCGCTCGGCAAGGGAGGCTGGGACAAAGTCGACTGAGCTTTCTTTCGAGGACAGCGAGTCGGAGAGTGATGAACCTAAGCGAATTGAACCGTCAGTGTCTGAGGAATGGGTAGAACGAACAGAGGAACAGTTACGCGAGTTCCTCGACGCGACCCTCAAGACATTTACCTTGGATAAGTCGCCAGACGACCTGGCCAAGTGGGACTTTGACGCCGAGATGTGGAAACTAGTCTTTGATGGTCGACTTCGAGAGGCCTCTAAGGATAGGGAGGATGCAAACCCTACGCTGCTTCACCCTGCGATCAGGTGGACGGAGCCTGAGCCATACACTGATGCGTACTACTACCTGTCTGGCCTTGCCTATTTGTTCACGAACGAACCACTTCACTTCTTTGTAACGGGAGTACCATTTCTCTGGTACGATCGTCGGGCACGGAGGAGGAAGAGGAGGTTGCAGAGGCTGATGAACGGGGTGATGGCCCCTGAGAAGGAAGATGCAGTCGGGGATGATTGAGAATAGTGAGTCCAAGTAACAATAATGATAGATCGAGGGTGATTCCAAGTAAGGATGGATGATGAGAACAATGATACGCACCTTTCAGAATCAGATACCGAGCCCACGGGGGCCTCGATGTGAGTTCAGGGCTATGGATAGGGGGATGCCACGTGCTGGACAACTGTCAACGCCTGCCAGTCTGAGTTTATGGGTGACTGTCCCCCCTAATCATGCCCATCCAGCCACTAGAAGCCTGCAGAGGTGCATAATCGTTATCACGGCGTCGAGGAGGCGAACAATGGTTGCCCCGGGCTCCACCAGACCAATCAGTGAATGCCTGGCCTGCCGCGTGGCCCGTTCCTATTTCTAGGGCAAAACAAACAACGAGGCCATCTTCCCTTTCCTTCTCTCCCACACGCACTTTCCACATCTTCACCTCTCTTGAAAATCTCCCACCCCCAGGAGATTTTCCTTCCTGTCTCCCCTTTCAACCAAGCGTCAACAACCCCAGCAAGCACTGTCATCGCTTGCTCTTCATCATCATCGTCCCCTTCGGCTCTATCCGCACCCTTTCCATCGCTCCCAAGCATCTCTGAACGCGAACGCGTACCGTACAAGGTTCGTGTGTTTTGATGAACATGCCTTTTCGCTGAATCACGCTCACACACATGATCACTAGCTGAACAATCAGTAATACTCTTGAAAGCTGCTGTTCTTCGCCATGGAGAATAATAACCAGCCTGAGTACCCGCAGGGTGTTGGCCATACTATTGATGGTCTCTCTGAAGGTCATTTGGCCTTGACCGGCTCCAGCGAGCCTCCTGTTCACCAAGCCGTCGCTGAAGCTGGTGACCAGCCTAATGTTTCCATGTCTTTTTCTTCCCCCGAGGAAGAAAAAGAGATCATGCCGGTTTCTACCGAGAATGAGACTAACGCCTCCATGGAGGAAGTCAAGAACCGTCCTAGCAGCTTTCCAGGCAAGGGTAAGACTGACTGCTTTGCTAAGATGTCTGCTGAGGACTTGCTGTCCGCGCTTGACTACCTCGAGGGAAAGTCTTGCTACTTTTGCATCAAACCGCAGCCTGGCGAGGATGGCGCCCCAGTTGCTGAAGAGCCCCAAGCTGTATACCAGGCAAACGTCAACACCCCTGGCGAAGACTAGGCGTCTTCCGCTCAGGATGACCCGATGCCTACCTTGAACAATGGTGAGTTCACTACAGTCACCTTCCCCCCAGATGAGAACCCAAGCACCTTCTGGCCTGCCCCGGCCCTCACTGCTGAGCAGCACGAGGTTGCTCAGAGCCTCACCCCCGAGGATCTGACGCTCACTCCTCAGCGGGAGCAGGCTCTCAACCTCTCTGCCGAGATGGGAGGGTTTCGGCAGCAGATGGCCCATCGGAGAAACCTGATATGGCTTTACGAGAGGCAGAGACGGGCCCGGCTTCAAAGGAGTGACAACGCAAACCTTCAGCGAACACAGCTAAGCGGTGACCTAGGCGAGGATGGCAACGACAATGCCGACGATGCCGGAAATGACGGCCGTGTCGGCGATGGCAACAACGAAGTCCCGCTCGATCCCACCATTGCCCGTCCCTACGCTGGATGGGTTGACAACCTCTATGTCAACGACCCCCCTGGGTATATCAGACATGCCCAGAGCCTTGGCCTCCCTCTTGCAATGAGGCCTATGAGGCCCCTGACCGAAGACGACTTGAAGTATACTCCCAACAAGCCAGTCAATGCTACCCAGAACAATGCTGGTCCTGGTGATACTGCTACCCAGAACATTGCTGAGACGCCTCCCGTCCACAGCAACGCGGCGCCCACTGAGAACACTCTTGTCCGCGATGTCGGTACTCAGACAATCCAGCAGGGACCTAACTGGCCGAACTCTGTTTGGAGGAACCCTGTTCATGCGAGCTGGGCTGCTGCAGGCGTCGCGGTGGGATATTTTCCGACAGCCAAAGTTCCCGGCGCCATGCACACCACCAACCAGAACACCGCCTGAGTTGCTGAGTCCTCTATTCCGACATCTTCAGCAGCCAATGTTTCTGCCGCCAACTCCACCACCACTGGAGCTGCCCGCCGTTTTTGGTACTGAAAACATCCTGTTTGTCGGGATGGTCGAAGGGAAACTTGGCGCGAAAAACGCCGCTAGGTTCTAACCTGCACTCAACTTTGGTATTATAGGTGGCGATCTTAGCTGAGCAGGGACTGGAACCAGAATCAGGAAAAAGAAAAAGGAAGGCTGGTTACAGATCCGGAATAATTTTATGGATGAGGAAGGAGTCCGGGTCATGTACAGATTTCCGATAGTCGTCAAAATTGCTTAGCCTAGCATCATCATGGTGCCTATTCTGTGACGTGAACAGCATGGAATTGTATTACGATCTGAGCTAACGAGAGAAAACATTCATTCACAGGAACACAATCATCCAATCTCGATAAATCAACGCGCCCAGATAAACCCATTAAACGAACCCCACGAAACGAAATACTTCGACAACCGCATCAACACTCCTGCGCAACATCGCCGCTAGGCAGTGAGACAGAATATTCCAGGGCCAGCTTGACAGCCTTACCCGGGTTGAGAGTAACCTCCAAGCAGACCTGTCCGCCCTTCTTGAGGCGCGCCGTAGCCTTGCCCCAGTTCTTGTCTTCTGGCGTGTCTCGCCCGGGAGCACCAGTTGGTTGGCGCGGCCCTTCAACCGTCAGGCCACGAGGATTCAGTAGGTCGACTCGCAGCCGATCATCCTCTGAAACGGGGACCTGATCTAGGACCAGCACATTGGCCGGCTTTGTAGCCGAGACACGCGTGTTGTGCACCGTGACAGTGCGGACGTACACAGAGCTGTCCTCCTTGCTGAACATGCCACTCGTGCTTCTCTGGACATCAGGCTTCGGGTACATGATTCTGATGGACGAGTCAACGCCGAGGCTGAGGCTGAAGGCCTCGCCAGAACTGCACCGGGGGATCTTTGTTTGTCCCATGAAGCTGCCGTCCAAGGTCAGGCTGGCAGGACCCCTAAGAAGGGTGAGCTTGCTACTGTTCCGAAGCTTGGCCTTGAGATACGCCGCGGGCTGATACTTGGCGACGACGGTGTGGCTGAACACGACATTTGAGAAGTGAATGCGGGCAACACGCTGCTTGGAGGGGGTAAACTTGGGCACCAGTGTCTTGAGGCCGGGCAAGTCGTAGGTCGTTGTGAAGCCTGTTTCTTCAACGAGCGAGTTTTGGAACTCGAGCGAGGGCTGCGCGTCGGTCATTGTGACATCGTCTTCCTCTTCTGCATGTAGGAAGGAGTCGAAATCGAAGTCTTGCAAGGCCGATGCGCCTGGGAGGCCTTGAGGCTGCTGCCACTGCTGCTGGGGCATTTGCATTTGAATCTGTTGTTGTTGCATCTGTTGCTGCTGCATTTGCTGCTGAGGCATTTGCATCTGCATCTGGGCCCGGGCCTGGGACAGCTGCTGCTGCTGCTGCATTTGCACCATCTGCTGCTGCTGATGACGCATGGCTGCTTGCTGCTGGATCTGCGCGTCAGCTGCTTCCGGTGGTGACTGGGGGTTTTGGAAAGGCTGGGGAGCTGGAGGAGCCCAGTCTTGCTCCTGCCTTGCCATC
>JAAGWO010000542.1:0-14830 GCA_013266205.1 Fusarium decemcellulare
GTCAAATGCCGCTCGAGACATGGGGATTGGTACAAGGCTCTTCATCAGATTCATGGTACAGTACGTACATACAATATGGTTCATCTTGACTACTTGCCCCGAGTGCCATGGCTGATAACGGCGGCGGGCATGGGCAGGCACCCCACCCGGCCGGATCCGCTCTGAACAACTGGAGGCGAACGACAATCACAGGCGAGGTCCGCGAGTTTATCCCTGGGGATTCAAGCAAGGCTCATCCTCGAACTGCCATAAACTTAGAGCGCTAAGTTCCTGCGGCCCATGGATTTGAGAGACTCGAGGTATGTAAGCAACTAGAGGAAGCATAGACTTCGTATATCACGTCAGAATAACTCTCCGTAAACCACCCCGGAGCCTTTCGCCTCTGGTGTGCACCACCCAAACCAAGAAAGTCGATGTGTATGCCAGTTCAGTGATATGTTCTTTTGAAGCGAAGCAAAAGGGAAAAAGGGAGGTATCTTGCAAGTAGCCCCGGATGGCTTACCACACAGTCATTTGCCTTCTTCCGTCGTCCATGCGAATAGAAGGAAGAAAAAGGAAACAATGAAAAAAAAAGAGAGCCCCTGCTCGTTCGCCCTCGACATAGCCGACCATCCTGTCTCGAATGCTCCTCGCTGATAAAAAAAGAATAAAATGAGAACAACATTCATATCCAGAGCACGCCCAATGGCAAAGAATAGGGGGTAGTCGAAAATGCTTTGCCGTCCTTCTAATGTATCTGCATCCTCTTCCTTTGTAACCTTCTGCCAACCCATAAACCTTTAAACCGACCACCGCTTTTGCCTCCCTGAATGTCGCATGGTATGAGATGTGGAATCAAAAAATCAGGACAAGGATCTAGTCTGTCGTCTGAGCAATACGGTCTGCCCGTGAAGTTAGGGGTCGTTCGTAGCATCCTCCCCGCCATCGCCCTAATGAGGAAAGATTCTATCCTTGAACGATGAACCCGAAGTGAAGCTGCTGCGCTTGCTTGCGTCCTTCCCGGCCCCATACGGGGTGTTTTCAGCCTTTTGGCCGTCTTCGATGAGGCTAGTTGAGCTCTGCCGTTGAGAAGCCTTTTTGAGGACCCCCTTGGGCTTTTCGGTGAGGGTACCGGCGAGAGAAGGTCTTTCACTGTTAGATTCGCTGTTTCGCCGATTCTTGGTCAATTTTCGAGGAGGACGCTTATGCGGTTGCGATGAAGAGCTATCCGCCATAGATGCCATATCTACAGAGCGGCTGTCGCTTGATGCACGGCTGGGTGCCACGGCGTTTGTTGAGTGTGGCGAGCTGTCACGGAGCGCCATCGGTACAGGCTCTTGACCATGTTCCTTGCCATAGACAGGGCTGTCTTGCGCCAGCAACGAGGTCTGATCGACTGGTTGGTTGAACACTGCCCCTTCCTGCATTGGATCTGTGACCGTGTTGGATGGCTTTCTTGTTCTCGCGGGTGGTTGTACAAGAGGGGCTGGAAGAGCGACTGCCGAATCGGATCTATGCGAGCTAGCTCCTGAGCCCGTTTGGGAGCTGGATGGAGTTGGATGAGGCGCCGGGCGAGAAGGTTCTGCCTTTGCTGGAGCATGCTGTGAGTTGTTAGCCCAAGTCTTCATCCCGTCCTGCCCCAAGTTGCTCACCTCGGTGCCGAGATATGCGTCAAGCTTCTTCTTTAGCACCTCTGACCTGACGGGTTTGGCGAGATAGTCATTCATCCCAGCAGCCAAGCACTTCTCCCTGTCCCCCTGAATCGCCGAAGCAGTCATCGCGATGACCAGGATTGTGCGCACTGCATCTAACGAGTCTTTTCGAATCAATTTTGTCGCCTCGTAGCCATCCAACACTGGCATTTGAACGTCCATAAGAACGACGTGGTATGGCTTGCCTTCCTTGGCTTTCTGACGAAGCCCTTCGACAGCCTTGAGTCCATTGTCATACGCCACAACATCTGTGTAACCCAGCCGCTGGACGTACTGGATGGCGATCTTTTGGTTGATGGGGTTGTCCTCGGCCACACAGATGCGAACCTCCTCCCTCGGCACCTTGGACAAGTCCAAGCAAGGATTGGGCGAGTCGGCTCGTTCCAAGGGCGATGTGGTCGCAGAATATCGGTCGATAGGAGGTGTCGTCTTTGATTGTGCATCACCCGCAGCAACATCGGATTTGGCCTTTTCGAACGTGACAGTGAACCAAGCTGTCGTGCCAACATTCTCCTCACTCTCAAGCCTGATCTTGCCCTTCATCATAGTCTCAATAAGGGATTTGCAGATGCTGAGACCAAGGCCACTTCCGCCGTACTTCCTTGCTGTGCTGGCATCAGCCTGGCTAAATGGCTGGAATAGCTTGGCTAGCTGCTGAGGAGGAATGCCAATGCCCGTGTCTCTGACCCAGAAAGTAAGCATGGCATGCTCCTTGGTCTCCTTGTCAAGCCGAGCACCAATGGTGATTGAGCCATCTTCAGTGAACTTGAGGCTGTTGCCAATAAGATTACCGAGAACCTGATGGAGGCGGATGGGGTCACCATATATCAACATGGGCGGCAGGTTGATGTCCTGTATGATCTTGACGTTCTTTTTGGAGGTCTTCTCGCGATTGCTGTAAGACACTGCCCGGACGACCTCGCGAACCATGTCCTCTGGGTTGAAAGCGATGATGTACAGTTTCATCTTGTCGGCCTCCATCTTGGAGAAGTCAAGGATGTCGTTGATGACAGTCAACAACAAGTCGGCAGAGACACGAATGGAGTCGGCCATTTCAAGTTGCTCCTTGTCTAAATCGCTGTCACGAAGAAGTTCCGAGTTGCCGATGACGCCGTTGAGAGGCGTGCGAAGCTCATGGGACACGTTAGCCAGGAAGATGGACTTGGCTTTGGCAGCTTCCTCGGCGAGCTTGACGTTTCTTTTGGCTTCCGCTTCTGCATCCTTGGCCTTGGTCTCTGCTTCGAGAGCCTTAGCAAGAGCACGCTTCTGGACAGCCACCATGGACCGATTCTCCGCCGAGATCTTCTCGACATTCTTCATTGCGAGCGCGTTCGAGTAGCTAATACCAATTTGGTTGACGAGGAGCTGCAGGACGGTCACGTTTCGGTCAGTGAATGCGCCGGGCTCACCCTCAAGGTACAAGACTCCCAGCAGCGGCTTGTTGCCATGGCAGATTGGAATAGCTATGATTCCCTTGCCGACTGGATTCCTCTGGTGCCAAGATTCGTTGACGTTTCCGAATCTCTCATCGGCTATCAAGTCGGGAACGAAAACCGACTCTAGGAAACGAGTACAGTAGAGGACCACATTCTCAGCTATCAAGGATGTTCCTGACAAGGGTATGCCTGGCAGATGGGCTGAAGCGCCCTTCTCAGGATCACCACTGGCTGCTACACACCACGAGTCTGAGTCATTGTCCTGGACGACGATGGCAGCCAGCGTAGCTGAGCCGCCGCAGGTTTGTAGGATGACATCACACATAGTCTTGAGAAGCTCATCCACCTGCAGCACCGAGGAAATGACCTGTGAAGACACCAGGATGGCGTGTAAGTCGATCATATCGAGTGCAGGCAGTCCCGCCCCGGGCTCAGCCTGCATGTTCATCGAACCCCGCCACGCCCCTATACGCTCACCCTTTAGGTCGGTCATGTTCATGCTGTTGGAAGTGATGTGTGTCAAATCTCCACCGTCTTCGCCGTCTACAGCCCGGTACTGAACTGACGTCGTATCGGCAACAAAGTCAGTCTGAACGCCCGTGTCAGTGGTTCGGTGACTTCGTGTTGGGCCGTGAAGGAGCAGGCTGTGTTCCTCTTCAATAGCCCTTGAAACACCGCTGGCGCCTATTTGCCGGAATAAGCCCACTGCTTCGAGGAGTGCCGCCCGAGCGGACCGACGCGCGCTTCGTCGGATGAAGAGGCCTGCCATGAGATAGTTGCCTAGGGCTTCGTCAAAGACTGCATCGTACTCGGTCGCATGGTCCAGAGCATGCTCGTAGTGCTGGATGGCTGCTCCGTGATCCTTGGATAATTCTGCGATCTGTGCTTGCAGTAGCTTCGACCAGCTAAGGTAGTTGATGTCCGAGACGACCGACCATTCATCGATCATCTTCACAAAACCACGCAACTCCTTAATGACGCCCTCAGCCTGCGAAGCAAAGTCTTCGGTGGGCGAGCAAGGAACCTGCATTTGTTGTAGTAATCGCCCGGCAAGGGACAGACCATAGAATAACAATATCAGTCTGCTGTTGCGCGCCGACCAGAGCAATATCAGCTCATCAACGCCCCTCTTCCCGATCTCGATGGCGCGCTCATAGTGGCCATAGAGGAAAAGAGGAATAATCTCAAAGCTTTCGTAGAAAGTTATGGATCGATTGCTCTGATGGTGGCAGCCACGCAACCACTTCTTGTAGGACTCCGCAGTGTGCTGTTCATCATTCATGATTTCCAGCGCACTCTGTATACGGGTCTTACCCTGAAGGGCACGGCAAAGCTGCCTCACAGCAATGAGGACGGATCCACCCCTGGAGTCGAAGTACCAGTTAGGTATTTCCTCGCAACCATACTGGCAGAAGCCTTCGAGGTCTGCACAGTTCTCACCGCTGAAGAACTTGAACACTGCAGACACGCCATAGCTCATAATAGTTGATATCCTGTCGCCCGCAACTGACGCGTACTCGATGGCGTCCTCCATTTGTGCCATGATCGTGGGCATGGTCATGTTGACGTGACCGATGCACATAGGGTAGAGCATCAAGCCGCGAGCTAGTGAGTACGCGTCCCGAGACTGGTAGAGAAGCTCTTGAGAGGTCGTGCCCAGATCCACAGCAAATTGTGTCATGTTGAACCGTGATAAAGCAACCATGGCAAGATAGAGAAAACCCATGCCCGATTGTGGATATGCACCTCGTTCTAGATGCATCTCTACCATTAGCAGAGTAAGATGGTAATATCGTAAACCGTCGCTCCACCAAGCAGCACTAATGGTCTCGGCGAGAACAGCCCCGATAGATGCGACACTGGAATCTTCCGACTGCTTATAGTTGACCAGTTCGGCGTGATCCATGGTTTGAATCTGAATAGATAGACGCTCAAACTTCTCGTCACACTTTTCAAAACTTGGATTGTCATCCAAAATGACTCCTAGAGCAACGAGGCAGTCTTTGAGTGAGACTAGAGCTTGGTCCGAGTCACCATTTTGGGCGAATATTCTTGACTGCAAGACATACGCTGGTGCTTTGTCGAATGGCGTATTTGAATTGGCAAATATGGTGTCGAGGGTTTCGTTCGCGGCAGTGTAGTGTCCCATGTACAGGTAGCACTCGGCTGCCCTCAGATAGAGCTGCATCGTCTCCTCGTAAGAAACATCTTCCTTGCCCTCAGTCCAAGGGTCATCCTGAAGAAGAGCAACCGCTGTGCTGTAGTACTTTGCGGCCGTGGGCCTCGCACCGCTCTCCGCAGCAGCTTGTGCCGAGTCTGTCAACAGCTTGCGGTACTCACGACGACTTGGAATACGTCGTTTGATGATTTCCACGGCTTCGCAAATGTGGGAAGCTGTACTGTCTCGTTGCCTCGTTTCACCGGCGTAGTACTTCTGAAGCGTCTGTGCAATAATGAAATGCATCTTCCGGGAATTGCATTCTTGCAGATCCGATGACGCATGAATATATCTATCGTGGGCAAATCGAAACCGATCATCGGTCTCACTGGGGACGATGATGTAGGCTTGAATGGCCGCTTGAAGGCCAGCGATAGCCTCGCCCTGAGAGTAGCTCTTATGTGCAAATGTTGGGCAACAGGAACCCCAGTCATCTTCGTGGTAATCAAATTCGCCGCCCATCAAGTGGCAAATAAGCTCGAACGAGAATGAATTGCCAATAAGGGCGGCCCAGGCGAGTAAAGTCCGCGCCGCTGAGGGAAGTTCGGTCAACCTATGCGTAATGAAACCTGTGTCAAGCACGTCGTAGTCCTTCTCCCCTTGAAATTGCTCGAAGAGTCTGTCCAGGTCATAGTGCCACTGACTATCCCTATAGTCGTACCAAATACATTTCTTTCGGTGGCATGCACTGAGCATCTCTCGCATGTAGAATGGATTGCCTGCTGTCTTGGACTGGAGAACGAGAGCGAGTGGAAGAACTTCTTCCTTGGGGCGGCAAAGAGTCGTTGAGACGTATTGAACAATGTCGTCTTCGGAGAGGGGGGACAAGGTAATTCTGGTAACCAGGGGGCTGCCGGATCGTGGAAATTCTGGTCAACTGAGTTAGCCCAAGAGGTGTTAACCAGCAACAGCTTAAGCCTACCGTCAGATTCAAGGGGATGGATGATGCTTTGGATTTTCTCCCATGTAAGTTCTTCCGTTCGGTACGTTATAATGATGACCATTTTCATCCTCGAGGCGATGATTTGTGAAATGAGCTCCAAGGACTCATCATCTGCGAAATGGAGGTCGTCTAGAGAGAAACATATGAACTTGTGGGCCGTGAAAACTCGAAGGACGTCTAAAAATATGTTCATCAATCGCATAGTCTTGGTAGATGTGCCAGCACGAAGAAAATCTTGGGAGGACTGGGAAGCGACGCTGGGATTTCTCGCAACAGGCCCGGGTGAACTCCCAGGGGAGGAACCCCGACGATTCAGGTTAATCTTGCCATTGCCCTTATAAGCAAAATGCTGAGAAGCAGAGATTGACCGACCGACAGAGACCTCGGGGGGGCCAAGGAGGAATTCTGGAAGGCCTAGCAGCCGGTGCAGCATTGGCCAAACAGGGCGGACAAATTGCTTGAGGCCCTGATGAAAAGGGGTTTCGGTGTTTCTCTCGCCCCAAACTTGCTTGAACAGGGACGATAGCAACTTAAGCAGAGGTCCAAACGCTGTTCTCCTCGCGGTATCAAACTTTGCTGTGGCACAATAACCCCGTCTCCTGGTCTCCGCGAGAACGCTCTGGACTAGGAAGCTCTTCCCAAGTCCACCTGCGCCTTCTATTGCGACGATTTCGCAGTGGTCGCGACGGCGAAACTTGGCAGACCCCAACTGCCTGGAAAGGCTAGAGGCAGTTGACTCTACCATGCTGTGGCGGTTCTGGGACTCGGCCCCTGAACTGTCGACAACACTGCGAGACTCTATGGAGATAGAATGATGCCTCTCCCATGGCTTGGCGACTCGAGGAAAGGCGCCTGACGGTGAAGACGAGATGGTGTCGCCAGAGATTGTTTGTGTATCGGAAAGGAGCGGGTGGAAGGAGTTTTTCGGTAGCTTAGGGTCTGAAGATGCTGTGTGAGTGAAAGAGCCGCTGCGGCGATTAGTGCCGTCTATAGAACTCGCCCCCTCGCTAGAGATGTCGTCAAAGGCGGCTACGTCGTTTGACAAAGTTGAACCATCAGAAAACCGGTTTGCACCGCCCTTAAGATTCATAGAATGGCTCTTGGCAACGCGGTCAATGACTTTGCTCAACTCAGCTTGTTCTCGCTGGCGGCCAATCATGAGGGTCGGGAGCATGAAGAAGGATGATACATCCTTGGTTCCAATCTTCCACTCCTTGAGTGCCAGCCAATCTCCATCCACTAGGAATTGTTGGACCTTGACCAAGTCGTGACGGAGCCCGCTCGCCGAGTGGTAACGGTCAGTAACATTTTTGGCCGTGCACTTCTGAATGATCCGCCCAACCACGTCGGGGATGTCCAGTCGTACAGTCGACACATTTGGTATCCTGCGCCCTAGAACTCCTTGTACGATGTCGAGAGGGCTGTCACCATCGAAAACGGGTCTTTGGGTCAACAACGTCCAGAATAGGACACCGAGAGAATAGATATCAGTCCGACTGTCAGGTTCTGCTGGCATCCGTCCTGTTTGCTCGGGGCTGATGTAGAGTAGTTTGTTTCGGGCGCCTAGTTCCTTTGAGAGGGTTGACCATCCCGTGCTTGTTAAGCCATGCTCAAACGACCGAATACCGGATCCAAAAGACATTACTTTGACCTGTCCCTCTTCGACGTTGAAGTGAAAAGCATCGCCGCGAATTTCCCCATGGATCATGCCCAGGCCATGGTGGAGAACCTCAAGACATTGTGCTGCACCGATGGCAAAGTCGAGGAAGTATTGCAAAGAAATTGGATCGTGCAACTCGGGCTCATTCTTGCGAAGCGATGTAAAAGTCTCTCCGACGGTGCGGGCTCTGTAATAAGCTGGACCCATGTCCAGGACCTCGAGAAGATAATTGGGGCCGGGATGCTGATAAATGGCGACGATGACTGGTGCGCGATCGCCTGGGAGAGGGTTTAGCCTGATGAGATCGAGAGGCTTGACGATGTGTTGCCCAGTTGGATCCGAGTCGGCTGTCAGGCTCTTGGCGATGTGAAAGGCGCGCTCTTCACGCAGGGCATGGTAGGATATGCGAGCCACAACCTGCTCTTCAACATATTGGGCATCGTTGGAGATGTTCGAGGGTACCGAGGCTGGAGGTGTAGTTGCGGACAAATCAATGCCGTCGCTCGAAGCTGAGGGAAAAGGTTCCGACGGCGATGGCCGGCCAGAATGTAGTTTCAGGACGGACCCGGGGCTCGAGGCATTGTGAGAGCTCGAAGGGGGGGAGAAGGGCGACACAAAGCGGGTTCCATAGACATGCCTGATAGGGAGTTAGTAGTCAACACTGCGTGCCTAGTGAAAGCATAAGAGGCCCGCCAAGTTGACATGGTTTCTCGTGAGGCAGTGCTGCCGAGAGCGCACTTACCAGTAGTCGTATGTGGAGTGGAAGGGCAACTGGTAATCGTCCCAGGTATAGCCAGCTAACTGGCGGAGTCGTTCGTAGAGTCGGGGCGGCGGATCGAGGAGGTCGTCGGTGACGAGTGACACGCCGTCCATGATGGAGCGCGAACGGCGGCGCGCCGCGAGGGCGTGGCAATCGGCGTCGACAACAGGGCGGAGAGGCCACAGGAAGCGGGCATTCGCAATCAATCAGGTTCAGAGGCACGCAAAGGTTGGAGCGCCCATCCTTGGAAATCGGTCGGTGGTGAATTTGGGGTTGAGGGATGTAGTCTGAGAAGATGGGTCGGTACCCAGATGTAACAGGCCCGGGAGAATCTTGCTCGAGGCGCAAATGCAACGCAAGACGACAATAAGACCTGGGATCTTGTGGGATCTACGCCTGGGTCGAGGTGCGCAGGTAGTAGGACGAGGGAGGTGGGACTCTCTTGGATACGGCGTTGGGGGAGAGTCCAAGGTTGACGAGAGGGTCGTCGTGAAGGGGCAGCCGTAGGTCGAGGCTGCCGGGGATCGGAGCACGGAGAAGGAGGTCTCGCAGGCGGTGGTTGTTGATCCCGCAAGAAAAGAGATATGATCCCGGCCGGCGATGTCTGAAGACAGGGCGATAGTGGTGGTGACAAAAGGTGGATTGGTTGGATTAGGTAGATTAGGTAGATTTGGTATGTAGACTAGAATATGAGTGGACTTGGTGGTGGTGGTGGATTCCCCCCCCTCAACTGACGGATGGGTCCCAGTAGCTTTTTGGCGGATGGATTGGCGGATTGGGTAGATTAGCGGACTGGCCGGGCCGTTTTTGACGGGGTCCCTTGAGTTGCGCGTAGACTGAAGGTGTGAGTCGGAAGCGCCAGGTTTCTTGTGTGTTGCTCTGATTGCATGTGGCCATGTATGTACCTAGTAGAACCTAGTTTGATGGTGAGTGGATGGATGGCGGGTGTTTTCTGAAGATTCAAGGGTCCTCCTCTTGTTCACGAGCTGGCGGTCCAGGTTGGGATGGATGATGAGCTGGACAGAGAGAGGTCCAAGTCGGGTGGCAGTGGGCGATGACGGCTGCAGGGCCAGCAAGGGTAGCTTCCGGTTTGGCAGCTAAGGTAGGTTGTTTTGGCATGGATGCCAGAACAGGTTGGAAGGGACGAATAACCTTGGAAGGCCTGCTGTTTCCCCTGTCATCCAGACGAGACCCCTACCGCAGCCAACTAACTACCTTACCTACACTAACAAGTTGCTCTCGACATCTCGAGCATCCCGTTGGCTAGGTTGGTGGGAACAAGACTACAGAGTATCGCCTCCACAGCAACCCCTGCCAGTGCTCTGGCCTTGGTAGCCGTCACTTGAGACAGCCCTGAGCTTCTCCATATTCTTCCACCGAAAACCGGTCATGCCAGAAACCCTCTTGTTTGACTGACCTCCTCACGTGTCTGCTACCACGACTCCACCACGTCAACCACCATCATGAACCTCACATGCACGCCTGTCCTATCATTGCCACAGTCACGTCTTGCCTTGCACAGCTGCATCTCTGCAACGCCAGTTCTCTCTCTTCCCTTCACCGTTGCCGCTGTTCCCGCTTGGGCACCGACAACAACCCTCGTAGGCATGTGGCTCCCCCATAGGATGGATCTCTGGCCTCGTTTTCATGGCCCGTTTTGCCCATCCCTTCTCTTTTGGCTAAAGCGCAGAACTAGAAAATTCTTTTGGCCAGAGGGGGCCCCCGACTTTTTTATGGCGCGTCCCATGCTCACCTACAAGTCAAGAGCCTCCGTAGATTGTCAAATTTCGGCTGTTCCATCGATCCTTGTGGCGCCGCTATCTGTAGGGCACCATCTAGCTTTCTTTTTCACCTCTCTGGTCCTTGATGAAGTCACCTCAACCCGCTTTGATGATCCCGCTTGGCGCTTACGGAGCGCGGCACGGTCACTTCGCGTTATTGTTGTTGTGCGCCATGGGGCCGGCTGTGAGGACATCGCCTAGTCAGACATGAGAGCGCACGACTCTTGTTGTCGTTTGCATTCTTCTTTCTATCATCTCTCACCCACGTCTCCCCTGATCGCTCCTCAATGATGTAAGTGGCAGGGGAGATGGATGTCACCGAAACATGCCGCGCCGCAGCTTGACACCACCCTCATCTTTGTCAAATGCGAGAGGTCGGCCTAACAAACTACCGATCGCCGATGTGTCATGAAACAAAACAACGAACAACATGCCAATATTGAACAAAAGTAAACTCATCACACGGCGTACAGAAACGAACCACATGGTGTCATCTATTGTAAAATGTATATTATGTATGTTTATAGGACAATCCGTTCATTCGTCTAATCCTAAGAGAAAGGATCCTGTTCTATCCTCTATCATGACCTCCGCATTCTTCTGCGGTCTCCTGTATCCATTCCAGCTGGGAAACCCTTCCAGCAGCCTTCTTTTCTGCCGTCATCAATCCTAAATCCTTACTCGTCATGTCTCGAGATGCTACGTCGCTTCCCACATGGTTGTCTTATACACATATCTCTAGAAAAATCACAAACCGTGTTCAATGCTATATTGCTCACGAAGTTTCTTCAGCTCCCATGACCGACAATCACCCTCATTTACAGAGTCTTGGGCGATTATCGGCTACGGTTGGGCAGATCCTGTGGAGGAGACAGGACAAAGCTCTGAGCCAGGCGCTTCTCGGTGTTCGGGCGAGAGTTGACAAAGTCGGGGTAGTTAAGTGTCAGCTCGACAGCGCCGCTGTGGATGGCATCGACGGCCTCCACACCGAGCATGAAAGAGTGGTCCTGGTTACCGACCTCGTATCGCCAGCTGCCGAATCGGCCACGGGAGAGGATGTCCATATCCTGGAGCTTGGGGAGAAGCTGCTTCAGAACGCCCTCACGCTCAAGGGTAGGAGTGGGGTAACCGTGGTCGAAAGCACGGTGGTAGGTAGAGACGATCTCGTCCTCGGGCTTGATCATCTCAGTGTTGATGAGACCCTGGATGCTGTCCTTGAGGAGGTTCTCGACATCGACAGGCTTCATGGTAGACTGGGAAACCTCCAGCATGATGGACCAGTAGGGGCCCTCCTTGGCCTCAGAAGACTGAGCCTTCTCGCCGTTGGCGAGGTAGAGGGTGGGCAACTTGACGTCAGCCTGAGGCTGGTTGTAGGGAGAGTAGTTGGAGAAGATGGTGGCACGGTAGAAGGGGCAGTTGTCCTCAGGGAAGTACAGCTGCGGATTTCGTTAGTCTTTATGCAAATAATATCGAGCGTCGGTCGACTTACCCAGCACTTGTCACCGATGCGCTCAGGGCGCTCGCCTCGGATACCAACACCGACAACGTGGGTGGTGGAGTAGTACAGGCCCTTGGTAAGGCTGATGAGCTCCTCGTCCCCAATCTTCTCGGCCAGGTGGTCGACAGCCATGGTGTTGACAAGCTTGTTGTAGCCAATGGAGCTGCCGTCGGCAAAGTGGACAATCTTGCTCTTGGCATCGATCTTGGTGACCTCACCGTTCTTGCCAAAGCGCTTCTTCTCCTTGGGCAGAGTCTCAGCAACGGCGGTCCAGATACCACCGGTACCGTCGCGGGCGGGGAATCGGAAAGTAGCGTTGGGGCCCCAGTTACCGGCAACCTTGTTCAGGATGACGTTCTTGGTGACGAGCTTGGCGTCAGGAGCAGCAACACGCTCACCCAGCCACTGGCATTGCATCTAGATATGCTGTTAGTCCCAGTGTCTCACACGATTTTGTTACCATGAGGGTTGCTTCTTACCTTAGTGGTGGGAACAGCCCAGACCTTGTAGTTGTAGGGTCGCATGAAGATATCGGCAATACCCTCACCCATCATTCGCACGATCCACTCGTCGAAGTCCTTGGGCTTGGTGTTGGCAACACGGCACTCAAGGGCGGAGTCGATGATGCCGTCGATACACTTGACCTGGTCGTCCTTGGGGAGCATGGAGATGTTGTTCTGGAAGGGGTAGGGGACCCAGAGACCCTTGTAGCGGACGTAGGAGATGCGCTGGTGGGTGTACCAGTCATCCTCCTTGGGGAGGGCCTCGTCGATGCAGTCGTCGAAGTACTTGTAGTGGGAGAAGATGACATGGCCACCGACGTCGTACAGCTGTGCATCACAACCAGTTAGCAATAAATCGAGCCGGGAGCAGTTGTTCAACTTACGAAACCCTCAGGAGTGGTATCAGTGCCAGCAAGACCACCAGCCTTGTCGGAGGAGTCGACAATCAGCCATGAAGGGCCATTCTGTAGATGCGGTCAGTCGAGTTTGGAGCCTCAAATTGGAGCTGGCGGTGAGCGCATACGATGTGGTTCAGACGCTTGGCAGCACCGAGACCAGTAGGTCCCATGCCAATGACGAGGACATCAACGTTACTGCAGAGCAAGATGAATATTAGCAAAGCGTCGACAATGACAGCATGCAATCAAGCAAGCTGCTGAAAGCAGAGGCGGGCGCAAAAGCAACTCACACGTCGGCCATGGTGGGGGATTGTAGGTGAAGCTCTTGGAGAAACTTTTTGACAAAGACGCAGGAGGCAGACAAACGCGCAGACACCGGGAAGGATGCAGCGGCTGGGAGGAGGAGAATGAAGCTTTACAGGACAACAAAAAGACAGCGAGAGGATCAAAGTCCCGTGGTTGCTGTAGATATTGTTTGTGATCGCAGCAGGCAGGGTGGTCTCCAGGAGGCTGGCAGAAAAGGAGACCGCAAGTGATGGCGGGGCTAAAATTATTTTGGAGCCTCCAGGGGAGGGTTGCGAAAGGGGGGTCCACACACCGACCCCTGGGTGGCCCTGGTGCGTGTGGGTGGGTAGGTTCTATGCCCGCTAACAGGAAGCGCGAGCCGGACTCATAGACTGTTGTACCATCCAGATGCCAGGAGTCAGGATCCAGGGAGGCCAGAGTATCGGTCTAGACTTTGGCTGCCACGCTGGAGGTTGTGGTTGTGGTTGTGATAGCCCGGCGAATGGACAGGCCGTCGATGTCATGCACATGTAGGTACCGCAACTTGTGTCCTGGACGAGAATGGGAAGCTGAGAGAGCTGAGATCTAGTGGCACCAAAGTCCCCTTTTCCCGCAAACCTAGATCAGCCCTCCATTACGGACGGTCCTGAATGCTCCCCAAAAAAGGGTCCATCCAGGCCGTTCCCGCAGTGTCACTCACCTTGGGACGTTCCATGCGCAGCCACCCGTTCTGACTGCATTCTGCGGGAGTTTCCACGGCAAAAGCCAAGGCTGGCATCAGCTACGGAGATGCAAGTCCATGCTGGTCAGCACTCTCACTCTGTTATTAGGTACCTAGTGCATGAAATCTTGCCCGGTGCTCTATAGATGCAACGGACACTGTGCAGTTGGCGAAGAAGCTTGGCTCTTTTTAGTGCCTCGAGTGGCTCAGTGCTTCTCCATTTGTCTCTCCGCTAATAGGACAGTTGGTCCATGATCCTGTCGAGAGAACCGGATCTAAGCCAATATTAGAACCAGAACAGCCAGGGACTCGTCAATCTGATGCTGCTCCCAGACGCTCACTTACTTGACACACTTCCTCTCCAGTATTGCGGACGTGTCCCAAGAACTCGAGGATCAGCAATGGCCTGCTAATATCACTTGCTGATCCCACTGCTACATAGGACATGCACCTTATCAGAGTGTCGTCCGGAGGCATGTGTCAGCCTCAAGCTTTGCACAACCCAGAGCCAGAGTTAGCTACGTGCCAACTAGACCAACCAGGCACTCTGATGAGTGACGGCCTCGATAGCCGCCCGACTCGAGAGATCCGCCGCAATTTCCTAAGATGAGCTGTAATTCCACCTTTGGCAGGGCTAGAGCTGCAGCTTCCATGGCATATGCTGTTTAGAGAGTGAACGTGGCCTTAACAGGATAACCGTTCCCTTCACCGACGTCGTCGCTGGCCAATCCACGCCGTGCCCACTCCATCACGACGATAATCGCCTCTCTCTGTCACATTAACCAATTTGACAGCCAGAATCCGTCGCCGTGTTTGTCTAGCCGAGAGAAGCTCGTGTCACCGTCTCATCTTGGTTTGAGATTGGGGACCGACCCGTTAAAGCAAACATGCTCGTATCGAGGCGAGGATTCAAACACACATGCCACAAATACACGC
>JAAGWO010000543.1:0-44886 GCA_013266205.1 Fusarium decemcellulare
TTTCTGTTCCCACCGGCTCCCACCTCGTTGCGCCTCGCTCAATCTCGCACCGAAGCTCACCTTGTACTGCCGCCCCCTAGCCCAGCTACAGTTGACGATGGCACCAGACAACGTGTCACTACCATCCCGGAAACGCACCAAGCGCCAGGACACCAGATCATCTGCGGGGGACGGCCAGCCGAGCTCAGAGACCCATCAGCCGATGACCGAGGGTAGCGACTCTACGGCAGCTAGCAGTCGTACAGGCCTTGCTTGCGAGGCTTGTAGGTTGCGAAAAACACGATGTGTCGGCTTTCCTGTTTGTACCTGGTGCCAGCAACGCCGCCAAACCTGTGTACGTGATCAGAATAGCCAGACGAGCCCGTAGGTAGAACCCCTCATGATATTACTAGCAACCGATTGACACTCAATTACCCAGGCTGGACGATTGGGGCAACCAGATACTTGGTGCTATTTCAAGAGCCAAGGATGAGATTCTTGGTGCTTCGAATGGGCCAACCGCGAATCAGTCGCCCAGAAATGTCTCAACTGCTCTACTAGGCGACAGTCATACTACGAACCGGTTGAGTCCACAGTGGAGCACTTGGCCTGTTGCCCACGGTGGCAAGGATGGCCCCCTCACTATCCCGAGTGCTGACGGCATTCTAGATTGGGCTATACTGAAAGACCAGCTTCCAACTGAAACCCAGATCAACACAACGGATGAGTACGAACCCGAGAGATCCATCCATTCCAAGGCCACCCCCGATACATCCATCAAGAGACTCCAAAGGCTGCGGCAACATTTCGAGCACCACTTCTTAGACCGGTATCCCATCATCAGCAGACCTTGGCTCGTTCGGTGCATCCGTGATGTTGCCGAGGATGATGGCGGCTGGACCGCCGAGGCTTGCCTCGTCTTCTTGGTTTGCGCAGTTGCCTCGCTACACGACTGCCTTGTCGGCAACAACTTAGGCTTGACGCCACAAGCTACCTCTTTAAGCCCGTCATCGGCTGTTTCGTCGGCAAGGCCTGGTATATCTACTTCACGTCTGCTTGCCTACCAGTACTGGACCATGGCGAAGCGGAGACTTGGGTGGGCTCTAGACGCGCCTGGAACCCTACTCACTGTGCAATGCTTGTGTCTGGCGGGCTTCTGGCATTTGAAGAGCTGTGCTCCTCGGAAGGCTCGCAACATGTTTTACCGTGCTGTTGAAAGCACAAGGGATGGGTCGTTCCGGCCAAGCAACTCGGAGGAGAAATATCTAGGGGGGCATATTCACCTTCTCTGCATCGATCTAGTCCAGTAAGATCCAAGTGCCCGAAATACCTCATCGCAGTAATAAGACTGACTCTTTCTCCAGTCGGCTTGATGTTGAACTAGGTCTATCCACGGGCTGGGGTCAAGAAGATGTCGCCAACAAACGTATTTCACATAATTCACGGCCTACTCATATTTCCCCAGGATTGTTTCACAATGAAGCACCATCACAAGACCCTGCTACCCAAATCACGGCCACTTTGCAGCAATTACATTCCATCCGGCTAGATGTTAGCAGACTCTCGTATTCAACGTCCTCAGTCTCGTCCTGGCCAGACTTGCATGCGCTGCTTGGGTACGTAGCCAGCTGCCGATCACGCCTAGATTATCTCGGACAGGAGAGTATCGTCACCCCTGAGTGGGCACTACAGCAGGCCCATGACGTCGAATCGATCAGTGATGGTGTTTCTTCACACATAAATGTTGAGAAAAAAGAGCTCGAAGCACGCCTACTACGCGTATGCTTGTGCCTATATCTCCATCTATCACCAAGTTTATTGCAACAGCTAGATTCAGGCACTAGTCAATGTATTCAGTCGCCAGAGGACATCCTGTCTGAGATAACACATCTTGCAGGGGAGTGTCTCAGGGTAACGGCCGAGGTGTTGCAGTCACATCTCGATAATATGCAGTACGAGAATTCTCAGTCAAGCCAGTCATCATCGCCTTACCAAGTCACACCCGGTCCTTCATGCCACAATCATGAAGCCTTGTTTTCACAGCACTTCTCATATATAGCGTGTTTGACATTTCTGGCAGTTCATTACGCCAAAGCAAAAGGATCTTGTGGAGACGTGGATTTTGCCCATTGCCAGTCGTTGGCTCTCCCCGTTGAGTGGCATTCTCTAGTCGTGAGCCATAGGAGCGTGCTTCTATCACATGAGGAGGAGACTAGGACGTGGCGGTATGGAAGGTCACTTAGTCGCTTTGTTCTGGGACTGTCTCGAGAAAATGACTCCGCTGCTGTGTTATGATAAAACCGCAGTTGGAACGCCGTCTTCAGGTTCCGGTGGCGATTCTAATTGTACAATCCACTCAAGGTACATCCTAGCATCTGCACTCTCAGCTCCCCAGTACCTAAGGGCAGTCTTCAGTTTGTGAATACCAATCTCCCACGAAGGAGAGGGCTTCAGGTCCGGAATTGAACTCTTTGCCGTGGCAAACAGTTCCAAAGCTGCGCGTGCGCAATAACGGATTCCTAGCCAGGTTCCAGGGTGACGGTGCGTGGTCAAGCCATGCGACACAAGGTACTCGTCGATCTGCAGCGCTCTGTTGGCAATTTCAATCGCCTGGGCTCGCAGCCGCATGGGTAGACCATCCAATTCTCCATGAAGGATCAAGTAGATGGCTGGCCTGCTCAACGTGTGGCGAATGATGATCATCCGAAGTCTTAGATACTCTCGTAGATCGTCGGGGCTGTGGCCGGACTCGTCTGTCTCTATGGTGATGGGGTCTGGCAGACGTGTAAAGTGTTCCATGATCTGCTGATCCAAATCCGCCAAAGTGACAAGGATATCTCCGTAAAATGATTCACGAGCCTCTATGGTTGGTTCACAATGCTTAGTTTGCTGTGTAGCGAAGAACGAGTCGATCCTGATCTCCAACTTTCGCAGCGAGATATCCGTCAAGTAGTATAGCCAGCTCTGTTCGTGTTGGGTCGACGATGAATCTAAGCCATCGGGCGTGTCGGATGCAGGCGACCAGGAGGGCTCCAGTTCGGGTAGAAGCAGTGGCAAGTTCTCATATTGGACGAGTTGAGCGCTTGCAATTTCGAATCCGAGCTCGGCCGCAACTTCTCTAGGCACACATTAGTTCAATCTGCCCGACGTCGCAGGCATTAAGGCCCCCATACGAACCTCTCTGTCTTGAGGCAACTCCAGAACAGCTTGCGGTGCGAGTTATCCAGCTTGTCCACATTCGCCAGAGCGCCTTGGGTCATAGCTGCGGCACCCAGTATCTTCATCAGGACGTCTTTGCACATCAAACTTGCATTGTTCAAGCACCTCCATGATGCCAACGGTTTAAATGAGGTGACGTAATAGCCAGCTGTAAGAAAGAAACACTGCGCACCAATAATGCTAGCATGGCCCATAACGAAGCCAAGCCTTTTACGGGCGGCATCGAAATACTCACGGCTACGCAAGTACTGCTCAGGGTCGATTGACGGCTTCGAATACTCCTCGAGAAGTTCGTGATTATATGGCATGCAAATACCACCCAGTGCGCAGGCAATTAACTGTTCCGACGTATTAGTGAAATACCTGTCTATCTGGACAATCTTAGTTACCAGTAAACAGGTGCGTTCGTCCCAACCAAGACCTTCCTCCTCCACCACCGAAATCTGGCCATAGAGGACGTCAGGGTCCACTATGGGTTGTTTGGCGTGGATGTATTTGAGAAATCGACCGACTAGGTCCGTCATTTCTGCTCTATCATCCAGTGCTCCACGGGAAGAGGCCTGCGTGTTGCGAAGATGAGGGGCGATGTACACCGAAGCACACCATGGGTCAGCATACAGCCCCACGGAATCAGTGTCGTCGTTCACGTCAATGACCGAGGTTAGAGGCGCCTGCAAGAGACGATACGGGCGGAGACTCGTCCAGGCCAGCGTAGATTCGACCGATGAGGACCACCAGGACACGCCGGGCGGGGTGGGCATGATTAGACTCTGAGAATCGGATGCGGAATCTCGGATCTGAGAACGGCAGTTTCTGGAATGTAGAAGCAGAGCTGACACCTTGTAGCCTGCCTCGATCGGATATACGGAGTAGAGATCTCGAGACTGTCAGCCGCGATCTGGACTCTTGGGTCTCGTCCGGCAGTTGAGGTCGGGCACTGGTCGCGATTGAGAACGACAGGACAAAGGACGCTAGTTGAATGAAATCACTTGATCCCCGCCACCGACTGGGATTAGCAGCCCTGGTTCGGGTCATCTTGCAGCGAATGGCATAAACTCTGTGGCCCACCAAACTCTCGGTTTCGGGTTCGTCCTTACTAAAGCCACAGACCAGGATGGCAGTTTGTTCGAGCCAGGTACACAATCATTCCCTCTCGAACCACCAAGAAAAGAATCCAGCCGCTCCCACAATCTTGTACAGTGACTTGACCCAACACCATCATGAAGGTCACCAACCTACGACTCGAGCACTATCACGAGTGCACAGCAATCGGCGAGGAAAAGCCGCGCATTTCCTGGTCATTCGAAGGACTGGACCATGCATGGCGTCAGAAGGCATATGAAATTTCCCTCCAGCGAGGGATCCAAGGCGAAGTTCAAACATTCGCTGCCGTGTCTTCCCAGTCGCTCTATGTGGAGTGGCCAGCAAGACCTCTGGAGTCGTGCGAGATTGCAACGCTCCAGGTTCGGGCGCAATCCGAGGGTTCAATATGGACTTCTTGGTCTAGTCCTCTGCATATCGAAGCAGGACTACTAAAGACCGGCGACTGGCGCTGTTCATTGATCCAATCCCCAATGAAACAAGATTCATCTATATCTCTTCGCCCGGTACGCTTCCGGAGGTCCTTCCATGTCAAGGAGATGCCGCGACAGGCTCGACTTTACATCACCGCACAGGGCATCTATGAGAGCTTCATCAATGGGTGCAAAATTGGCGACCATGTGCTTGCTCCAGGCTGGACGTCGTACGACCATGAACTGTCATATCAGACCTTCGACATCCTGCCACATGTCAAGATTGGGGCAAATGCAATTGCTGCCGAGGTCGCGGAAGGCTGGTTCTGCGGAAGACTAGGCTTCATGGGCGGTCAAAGAAACATCTGGGGTTCTAACATCGGCCTGTTTGCCCAGATCATCCTCACTTATTTGGACGGGAGGAGGGAAATCATTGGGACAGACAGCAGCTGGAAGGCCAGTCACGGCCCCCTGCTCCAAGCTGAGATCTACAATGGCGAGTGCCTTGATTCTAGATTGGACTTGCCCGGGTGGAACGAGTCATCGTTCACCGACACGGACTGGAAGGCGGTTGAGGTAGGGAACCTTAACCCATCGATATTGAGAGCGCCCGAGAGCCCACCCGTGCGACGGATACAGGTACTCCCAGCACAGCAAAAGCTACAGAGCCCCAAGGGAAACGTGATACTCGACTTTGGACAGAACCTGGTCGGCTGGGTACGATGCCAACTTTCTGGCCCAAAGGGACACACGGTTCGCCTCATCCATGCCGAGGTCTTGGACAAAGGGGAGTGCGCCACTGCGCCGCTTCGTGATGCCAAGTGTACAGATACAGTCATTCTTTCTGGCCACGATTTTGTCTATGAGCCTCGATTCACATTTCACGGCTTTCGCTACGTCCAGGTCGAAGGCGTCGCCTTTGATGACGTAGACCTCGGCAACTTCAGTGCCGTCGTCATCCATACGGCGATGGCTCGGACCGGTTGGTTCGAATGTTCGGACCAGATTCTCAATAAGCTGCACGAAAACGTGGTCTGGTCCATGAAAGGCAATTTCGTCTCGGTTCCCACCGACTGCCCGCAGCGAGACGAGCGACTCGGATGGACAGGCGACTTGCAGGCATTTGCACCAACGGCAGCCTATCTGTTCGACACTGGCGGCATACTCAAGACTTGGCTTCGAGGACTGGCTTGCGAGCAAAATGACGATGGAGATGACGTCCCACCGCTGTTCTCGCCCAACATCTGGAAAGGGCGGCCGAACATCCCATCTGCGATCTGGGGAGACGCAATCATCAGCGTGCCGTGGGACCTTTATCAAGCGTCTGGTGACACATTGTTTCTTCAAGAATTGTACGCAAACATGAAAGATTGGATACAGAAGGGAGTGAAACGAGACAAGAAAGGTCTTCTATGGGACCCCAGCCATTCTCAGCTGGGTGACTGGCTTGAGCCTACCGCACCCGCTGATGACCCAGGAAATGGCCCGACGGATGAGATTCTAGTTTCCAACGCCTTTCTCATCGGCATGACAGATCTTATGGTGCGCATCTCTAGCATCCTGGACCATATGGGGGAGTGCGAGCGTTGGAAGCAACAAGCAGTCGAGTTACGAGCCGAATTCTCTCGCGTCTATATCACAGACGAAGGAAGGGTTGTGTCAGACACTCAGACAGCGCTAGCTCTAGCCATCCATTTTTCCCTTTTCCCGACTGAGCGTCAACAAGATGCGGCGGCAGCACGCTTGGAGCATTTGATCAAGCGCAATGCACGCTTCAAGATCGCTACAGGCTTTGCTGGAACACCCCTTCTTGGGCACGCGCTGAGCAAGATCAACCAGCATCAGCTCTTCTACCGAATGCTCATGCACCGGAAGCCGCCGTCTTGGTTGTACCCCGTCACAATGGGCGCCACAACTATTTGGGAACGCTGGGATAGCATGTTGCCCGATGGGTCGCTGAACTCGTCCAGCATGACCAGCTTCAATCACTATGCGTTGGGCGCCGTAGCGAATTGGATGCATTCGACGATTGCTGGAATCCGGCCCTTGGAGCCTGGCTGGAAGAAGATCCAGGTCGCTCCGGTTCCCGGTGCGACAATCTCATCTTGTCACGCTCGGTTTTTGAGTCCATACGGCGAGGTAAGCGTTGAATGGGAATTGGAGGACGATGAAATACACCTAAAGGCCCAAGTTCCTGGGAACACTGAAGCGGAGATCATACTTCCCGGTGCTGAGCCGAGGCATGTGGGGTCTGGAAGCCATGTTTTCTCCCATGCTTATTCTCGGCCTGCTTGGCCACCGTTGCCCATCTATCCACCGTTTGCACCACACGATGACGATGAGCCTTGAGATACGTGGAAGTAGAGTGCAACTGTGTAGCGAGAGCGTCAAATAAAAATGCCAAGTTGAAGAAAAAGCGTCTTTACGTGTGATGCAATGTGTCTTAGTCCTAGACAATGTCATCGTAGTCGTATCTCAACATTCGTTTTGTAAATGTCAGCTTGTTTCTTTTCTATCTTACTTACAAACCACTGTCTCATCGTATAAACCAGTGAGCCGTCATCGGTGGTAATTAAAATCCATGATAATAACTAGAACTGTCGTTATCTCAAAGTATATATGTCGTAAATGGTTAGTTTTCGGATAGACCCAACAGCAATTATCCCAAGGTGATTCTGAGCTCATCACACCGAGGTGTAGGGTTGGATGTCCATGTTTCCTTGGCACACAGGGGTCCCTTGTCACGACTTCAGACGAAGTGGGTGGTCCGGTTGGCCCCACTCTGTGGCCCCCCTAGCGTCCCCGAGGCATCTGATGTTGCATTCACAAAAGTGGAGTTCCTTCGTTGAAGCTCCCGAGACTCCCATAACGAGATATAAAGGCGAAAACCAGTACGCTTATGGCAATGTTGCTTCCCCTGAGGTACCAAGTTGACAACACACTTACCACGGACATGATGAACGGTTATCACCATCAAGAGTTTGAACACCCTCAGCTGGGTCTAATTGTTGGCCGGAGACGAAATGAGCACGTTGTTCAATTCCGCACAATTCCTTATGCTCGTGTGCCTGTGCGTTTCCGACAGGCCGAGTTGATGGACCAACTGCCATCCAAACAACGGAGTTTCACGGAATATACATATGCCTGCCCACAAACTGAGCAGTCCATGGAGCCATTCGGCGGCCCCATTGTGGGACAAGAATCGCGGCGCTACGACGAGCTCTCATGCCTTAACCTAACCGTCACGATGCCAGCAGCGCTTTTAGAGCCTGGGTGCACTGAAAAGGTGCCTGTAATGGTTTACGTTCATGGAGGGGGTTTCACTGTTGGTGCCCATTATGGTGGTCCTCACGGTAACCCAACCCTCCCAAGCTCTGTCTCGCGAGAGGCCTAACGTTCATACAGATATGACTAGAATGGCAACGCAAGCATGTCAAGACTCGAAACCGGTCATCATAGTTAGCATTCAGTATGCTCGTTCTTCCCCTTCTGGATCGGAGCTAACAAAATCAAGTTACCGGCTTCATTTCTTGGGGTTCTTAGCTTGTCAGGTAGGGGCCCATATACCATCCTTGAGACATTCACTGATATCTTGCAGGACCTTATGAACGAAGCTGAAAAGAACAATGAGAAACCGTGCAACTTTGCACTCTACGACCAACGGCTGGCCTTCCTCTGGGTCCAGAGATTCATCTCGGGTTTCGGCGGAGACGTCAACAGGATAACCGCCTTTGGAGAAAGCGCTGGCAGTGCTTCACTCTGCTTTCACTTGAGCTCCAACGTTCCACTCTTTAATAGAGTAATTCTCCAGTCAGGTACGGCTGCCGCCATTAGTCCCGCACCCTTGGCAAGCAAAGAGAATGAATATCTGGCCCTCCTCAAGTTCTGTGAGATCAGGGAAGACGATCCGCAACGCCTCGAAAAGCTGAGAGCAGTGCCCACGGCAAAGATTGTCGAAGCAGCCACGGCTATTACAAAGGCTGCCTTCTCGCCACTGGCACACGAAAGTTTCTTTCCCATCATACCAAACTATATCAATCACAGCCAGATAGTATCGGAATGCCCCTGGGTAGACGCTGTCATCACTGGAGATGCAGTTTTTGAAGTGAGTTTGCCGTGTAGTCCGGTACCCATTATTACTCACAGAACACAGGGCTACCTGTTCGCATACAGCCTCTCTAGCGTGAGCCCTGGGGTATTCTGCAAGCATGTTGAGGATACCTTAGGGGCTGAGAAGGCCCAGCAAGTATTGGAGGCTTACGGGATATCCAGAAACATGGACCAGAATCTGTTCTGGACGCGGTTATGTATTCTCTGCGGGGACGTAATGTTCTCTGGTAAGATAATCTCGGCCCCATCGTGGTAGAGCCCCTGAGTAGCTGACAGATGGCTAAAAAGCACCCTGCCATAACATGTCAAAGAAGCTGGCCACCAGCAACAAGCAATTCTACCGCTACACTCTTTCCCTGCGGAACCCTTTTCCGGGCTCGATCTTTTCCAACGTCCTGGGTCATCATTTCGTTGAGCTGATATATCAGTTCATGATGTTCACAGAGCGCTTTCCGCTTCAGAAGCAGCGAGAAATTAGCCTTGGTTTCGTCCAAAAGTGGACAGCTTTTGCCTACGGACAAGAGCCTTGGACGCCGTATACCGGTGAAGATGAGACAATTGCGGTGGCAGATTCGCTGGAGGGTTGGATTGTGCGGACACGAGTGGAAGACCTAGAGCGCTCTGCGCAGGATGAAGGCGGGCAGCGTCGCTATAAACAATGGGAGGCTCTAGATGAGGTGTTTCAAGGTTTAGATGGTAAGGACGTCAAAGCGGCTCAAGCACTACGCTTCCCGATACTAGCTACCTTGAGTGCTAGATAACCATACTCTCACTATAGTAAACGTCCTCCGTATACTGTTCTTACTATCTAACATTTCATTATATACTACAGCCACCAGTCTGCACTAATCCTTCAAGAAACGCAACGACTCCTTCTCTATTACTTTCAGGGATCTCCATTGCCCTCTTTGCTTTTTGACCAGAGAGTCCGATCCTGGCCACCCGAAGGGCTGAATCTAGGCACACTGGGCCAGAGAGAAACCGTTCATGACTCTGAAGCATGGCCTTGACCCAGTCCGTGAGACCCCATTGTACCAGCAGCAGTAGCAACTCGAATATCCCATCCCCATCATCGCGTTCTCTTTCAACAACCTTGGTCATCAGACTGTCGACTGTTTCCAGGCTCCCATACTCAATCGCGGCGCTCACTGTCTTGCATATGTCCTTCTTTGCTAACTCATAAGGCCAGCCCAGTCTGTCAAAAAGCAGTGCTACCACTTCCAGGCCATTAGGATTGGCAAATGCTGCGCCCAAGACGCTGTGGCCCTGCTCATATTGGTCCTTGATCCAAACCCTTTTTTGACTGGCAGCCCACCAACTCTGGTCCATGTCTTCTCTGCATTTCAGAGGTGCAGATAGGTTCATTTCTACCATTTCGAGCAGGAACAGGATGGTGTTGATCATGTCATGGGTGTCATCACGCAGGCTGGTTGCCCAGAATAGCTCATCACATCCGGTGCTGAAGGCGCTCTCTGCCCAAGGGTTATTTCGTTCCGCGAACCAAAGGTCTTCAACCAAGCCAGTACAGTCCAATTCAATGGCCCATCGGACCAGCTGTTTTCGTACCTGGAAGCTGGACTCGCCAAGATTGAATCGCTGATCCAAAGTCAGAGCCAATTCAAAGGCATCTCTCTGTGACTTGGTGTCATCCAGCACCACATCATCCAGTTTCAGATCATCCAACGTTTTCATGTCCAATAGTGTTGGAGCTTCAAAGGTAGGCTGCAAACCTCTTAGAACTGAACTGTCCTTGAAAGGGAGCTTGGGGCCATAATCAAAGGTTTGGGTAACGCGGTTGGACCAGAGCAACCAGCCGATGACGTCGATGTGAATTTGCCTGAGCTTTTCAACATTATCATCTCTTCTCACGTCTTGTATCTTCTCAAATATTTGTCTCCATCTGCCGAGACACTCTCCATTGGTGAAGGTTTGACGTTGGCCTATCATCCAGCGCAGCTCTGATCGGTAGGTCCCATACAAGAACACTTGAACCCGCATTTTGACCTTCAATGGGGTCCGGCTGGTTAGGTCCTCTATAATTTGTTCACTTTCGCTGAACTCTGATCGCCTCTTCCGCAATATGGCCTCGGAAAAAAGAAGACGCTGCCTCCGGATGTGGTCTCCTCTCTCTAGGCGTGGGCACAGGGCTGGGATGACGCTCATGATGGCCTCCTTGTGACTAGCCAGGCCCTCCGATATGAGCAACTGCACCATACCCTCGGCCATCTTTCTGGTTTCTTCTGATCCTTCGGTCCTCGGAGTGCTGGCTTCTTCTAGGTAACCGAGTCGAAGTGTGCCAATTGTTTCAACAAAAGCGGTGAACAAATCCTGCGCCATCATCTGCAGCAATGAACTCGTTGCAGAAGTTGACCAGCGCCAGAACCTTCTATCCATTTCAGATACTAGTTCCCTCGT
Organism: Fusarium decemcellulare; assembly: GCA_013266205.1. NCBI lineage: Eukaryota > Fungi > Ascomycota > Sordariomycetes > Hypocreales > Nectriaceae > Fusarium > Fusarium decemcellulare. The sequence continues at coordinate 11,238 of JAAGWO010000543.1, forward strand.
TGTAATTCTTTCAGCGGGTGCGGTAATAAAAGGAACGGAAAGATTGGTACGGCCGAAGCGATCCGAGGTAACGGACGGCGCCAGGTCGTTCCTCAAGCCCCACTCTCCGAGGATTCTGAGACAGACATCCAGTTGCTCGATCTTCCCGGCCACAGTTTTGCGCTTCTGAGTCGAAAGCCATTCACCAGGCTCCAGATTCAAGCTAGATATATATCTGTCGATAGCCCAAGACCACACACTTAGTACAGCCACGAGTTGGTTCTCGTCGATGGCCCAAACTTCGTCTTTCTTGATCATGCAAAAGCAGATGGGCATCTCTCGAACCGTGCAGGTCTCGTCTATCCACAAACGGAAGCTCATTGACCAAACAAGTGTCACCGTATGACTGCGATTCGAAGGGTAGTCTGGATATAGGAGATCACTGGATCTTTCCAGGGCGGCTTTTAGCTGCAGAGCCACCTTTCTAGTCTCATCCTCCCATGTTTGATACGGCAGTAACCGTTTCGTCAGGTGCGCCAAGCGCGCCCGAATTCGTATCCATTTGGCAGCCATATTTGGTGGACCCATCCTAGTTTCGCCGTCGTCGAGCTTCGTCAAAATTTCTTGAAGTTTGGTATCGCCGTCCTTCACGACGGAGTAGAGTTCTGAGCCACAAGGTTCAATCCACTGAATGAGCTTTCGTGTTCTTTCTTCCCAACGTTCTTGCCTGCGAACTGCAACCGCAAGATACTTCCCAGCTCTCATATGAACAGAACCGCTCGACCTCTCACATGTCTTTTCCGACAATGAACCCTCGATGGCCCAGTGGACTTTTTCTTTCAACTCATCCCCGACGCTAGCATCGAATAAAAACTGCGGATCAGTCAGATCCAGGGGGTAACGTTTGGCCCCTTGGTCAGAACTGTTCCTGTGGATTTGTGTTCTGAACCAATCCCCAATCTCAGCTATGAATGAGCGCTTCTTGGTTTCCTGGTCTGAGTTAACACCAGGACCCTCCTGGTTCAAACACTCGGAAGCGAGGCGAAGGGCTTGCCAGTCCAGCTCATGGCCTTGGAGGCCCTTTGAAGGATTCTCTAGCTCATTTTTTGGAGCAGACCGGGAACTGCGAATCGAAGCACGTATAATGGACATGATTATCGTGCAGCAGAGTTGGTATAAGGAAACAGTAGCATGTTGTCCGCGCAGCCCGATGAACTGAATCACCCAGCCCACAAAAGAAAGGCCTACTCCAAGCCAGACGTGGATCATTGACGTTGGAACTGTCTTATCATTCCATGACGCAACGTATTCCCTCTTCATCTCATTGCATGAAAATGCGGCAAACTCCTGGTCGCCGATGTGCTGGGCGGGCTGACACCAAAAGATGTGCCGTTTTGGATTGTCGGTTCCCTTGGCACATAAAGGAACGAATCGCTGATCCTTTGAGCTGCGGTCGATAATAGCAGCGCAAATGCCCATCCCCAACACAATAAAAGTAGTCCCGACGATAGTTAAGGTGAAGAAGAGAGGAGTATTAGAGACCTTGCCTCCTTCATAGAAGGCCGGGTGGTACCACGTAGCCCAGGTTGCATACCCAAAAAAGCTACTTTGGAGCAAGACTCCAAACACAGCAGCAAGCCAGAGAATTCGAATGGATGTCGGCGCCTCCTGTACTCCAACATTTAAGGCCAGGTTCGGGAAGGGGGCAAGCTGTATGTTGTCCTCATTGTGTGGTCTCTTGGCCTCCACTATCTTTTCAGTGGAATAGCTTCTGTTGCCTGGCTCCATGTCAGGGGGATGGCTCGTGTTGCCCAACTTTATGCCAGTGGGCGATAGAGGAGTTGTCGTCTCATTAGCGTCTGTTGTGCGTGTTCTTCTTGAACCGGTCGTTTCGTAGACAAATTTCCACGGTAACCACTTTAGGGTTAGCTTGAAAAGAGTTTCTCGGGAGGAAACCGCTTTCCAGCCAGGCTCAGATATCCTACTGCTTGTCAAGGCATTTTCTTGCTGTGGTGCGTTCGATGGGTTTAATGCCGTTTTCAGCTCATCTCTGTTCAAGAAAACCCCACATGTGGCTATTTCTTTCTCGACACCGGAACGGTTATAAATTGCGTAGAAGTCCTTTTCGCGAGGTTTGCAGAAGATAAACTCCAGTATCTTTGGACGGCCAAACACGCGACAGATGCCGCCATTCGACCATAGCTCGCAGACGCTTTCGCTAGTAGAGGAACACAGTTCGACCTCCGAAATCCCATGCGGCTCACGTGCTCGTCCAATAATAGACTTAAGGAACGAGCTGCTAGAGACTCGAATACAAGAGACAATAGCCGTAATAATTCCAAGAGGACCGACCGCAAAGATAATAGTATCGAGGATAGTAGTTGACTCGCTTAGGAACTGCTTAGTAACCTGCTCGCCGAATAGGGAAATAATAGGCGCAAGGTCCGTAGCAAAGTTATTGCCAAAGTCTTCCCAGAAATCCGTTTCATTGCTTGATCCAAATAGTGCCTGTACAGAGCAAGGCAGAAAAAGAAGGATGGTTAAGAGGGTTTGAGAAGGCATGGTTGCGGTGTCTGGCTGTGGGAGGGAGGTGGGAAAGTGGAGAGGTCGATAAAGTGAGAAGAAAACGGGGAAGAGTTCTCATCCCTCTTTATTAAAATGAAATCAGGCTCTGCCTGCCACTCGGATTGTAGAATACGCAGTACAACGCGAGATTTCTGTAAGCGTGCATGTCAAGCTTAAGATTATTGTCTAAGTGTAAATGCATAAAGGGCCGGAGCGGCCAATTGTGGTTGAAGAGAAGCGCCATGCACATGAAACACGCCCAATCAGTAGTCAACAGCCTGCACAACTCGAGCAGGCTGTGCCATGTCTGTAATTACTAACTATCTATCTAGCAAATAATCCCATCGTGGGTCAGCTTCCACTATAACAAAGAACAAAGTATGTTAATACATCATAGCATGATGGGCAATGCTAACACAGTTGTCTAGATTTTGACTGTTTAGCTACACATCAATGAAGAATCACGTTTAACTGCACTTTGATATGCTATTGGACTGGGGCAAGTACAAGTGCAGTTGACGGTAGTGGTATCACAAGCCGTTCGTGGCCTCTCTGCTTTTGAGGGCAAGCTACAGCAGATAGGCCGGGGCAGAATTCTCTCGTTAGAAGTCTCACTCAGTAACTCGATTATCGTCTCTTGATACAGGTGCCAGTACCCCTCTTTAAGTACGTATGACACGGGGTTGCTCTGGCATGATAGAATTTGCAGAAGTGGAAAGTTGGCAAAAGTAGCCACATCGCGATCACATTAGCAACACGCTGAACAAACCTACCTAGAGTCGGCTAAGTTGTCTCCCATTGATGACGGCCCACCTCAGAACAGAAACGTCGCATCTGTCAGAGTGTGCAAAAGAAGAGCTACACTAGCTACTACCAACACCAGTCGCTGTTGCAGACCTAAGCTTGCAAGTCTTTCTGTTAGTGCAGCTGGTTCGTAGAGAGAATAATTTTGGACAACCAAAGTTTCCTCTTCTGGGTCGGCAGCGCTTTCAATGTTGGCCGTCTCAAGCGGGCACAGGTTGGCAACTTTAGCCTATCGTCAAAGAGACCGTAGTTCCAGCGCACGAAGAAAATCAAGTTAGTTCAGCTGGCAGGTAATCCATTGATGCTTCCCACAACTCTCAACATTTTTTAAGAAGTCGGCGTTGTCATTGGTGGGCCGGAAGAACATTTGGGATATCAAACCCGGCTCCGTTAGCATCGCATCGCGTCGCATCGCGTCATCCCAACCCGCGTAAATGGTAAACAATTTATCTTGGCTTATTTTCCTTGACAAGTAGATTTATCGTGGCAAAAAAAGGACAAGATAATCTCTCGCAGAGAATAGCCTTTTAATAATGATTAACTAGGAATGTTAGCCCGAGGGGAGAAAAAAAAAGACATCAGATTTTATTAAATAAAAATGTGTCTAGAAATGTTGCTGTATTGAATTAACTAGTGCGTGTAGACATCGCATAATACGTCAAAGGCTAACCTCCCTTAGAGCAGTTACTAATAGTTCAAAAAGACACGGGAACTGGATTTCAAGCCTAGCTGTCAACGCCTCTTTAATTCTGGTGAGGATCTCATCATAGAAGCAACCTGGTTTTGTAAAGTAGCGTGAGTAGGTACTGGAATCGTACGAAGCGCTTCCTAACGTTACCCTTCTCAAATTGGAGGGTCGAGGGTGAAATGTGCGCCAAAGAGGGGATTGGATTGATCTGCCTGACGAGGCCCCAAATCGGGCGACAGGCCCGGGGCTTATGTACTGCTACATTACGCTAGATGCATACGAATTTGGCTGTGGCCTGAGTAATCCGTTGGAATGCATCTAGACCCTTCGTCTGACCCTGTGGATTGAGGCTATCGCCTCAATCGGGGTCCCCGTGGCCTCGATTCCTTCGTGGCTGGAGCCCCACTTCTGACAACCCTAGGTCTGACTGGCTCGTCACCGCCACATTGTTCCGCCGCACTGACATTGGCCACAGCCACGCAGCCCCGCACCTCATGTCGTTTCCCCACCAATCGCCGACCATCGGAGTTGATCCTCACCACGTTTCAATCACCAGCGACAGAGCCGACAAGACGTTTCAATAGAGCCGGCACCTGTCCTCATGTTAGCGACTGTTTTTGGCGTGCTAAAGTTCATTTTGGAATGGCTGGAAAGTATTCCAACAGCTGAAGACGGTCAGTTCAGCGTCCAGATCCCCAACCATCGCCGCCCATATCGTTTCAGGTTCTAGAAGTCCTCAAGGTAAGTCCTTTAAATACTCGCGTCTGGAGTACCAAACTAAACATGTCTTTCTTGCTTGGCCTGCAGCAGAGCAGAAGAGAGCAGAGAGCAAGGTTAAAGAAATTAATACAGCGGATTCAACGACTTTGTATTGGGCTGGATGACAATTGGTGGACGACAGTGGACGACAGTGGACGGCCTTCTTGATAATGTCAAAAGGACTGTTGATATAGCCGTATTGCGACGCGACGCAACAAGATAAGACAGGGTGGAACAATATTGTTCATTTATTGTTGCTCGATCTCGTCCTTGTGGTGTGCCCCGCAACGTGGTCGGATTTGCGCCATGGTGAGTTCCCCTGCTCTGTATCGACTGACACAGCCAACATGATGCAGATATCACGGCACGGACCAAATAGCCGGAGCACCCGAAACAAGAGTCGACTACGCCATGTTAGTGAACTCCAAGATGGACAGTGACCCCAGACTTGGCGATGCCATCGAGGATCTCCAACGGAAGATGCCCGAGGTATCCCGACAACCACACTTCGTTCCCCCCTTCAATGCACGGCCCCTCAGCGCGAGCCTGGAAACAAAACGACAGGCCGGTGCAGGCGCCGGTGATAAAGCTGTGCTCCAGATAGGAATCGGGCAGGCTACACAGTTGAATTTGTTGTCAGAGCTTGCCGGCTCAGGAATTGAAGAACTGGCATTCACCCCATGAATCGTTGCTGAAGGCCACGATTGGACCTTTGTGGCAACAACGGACTAAGCTGGCAAAACGGTAAGAGATGCCTGCGCACACCCGCTCCATACCTTTGCTAATGATTTAACAGGTGCTTTGAATAAGTGAATTGTTTGGAAGCACCTTGTCACCTCTTGGGACTTTCAAGGCTATGGCAGGAGTCCATCGACCGAGAAGGTGGACAAACTAAGTATACTGGTCATGGTATAAGAAAATACACGTAGTTGTCTAACAATATGCTGCCATAAACGGAGACATCTTTGTTGTCGAGCTTCGCAGCAACTCAAGCGTTGGAAGCTTCGAGTTCACCTGTCTACAGCAGCTACCACTTGTGCAATAATACAAGATAGGCACTTACTAAGGGCTACAGTAGCTATAACAGTATTTATTCCTCCTCACTGACGCCTTTAATTTATTTTCCTCCATCCCTTCTACCCCGCAACGGTTACTAATCCCTAGTCAGCATGGCCCCATCTGCAAGGAAGCGCTTTGGAGGCATCGAACCCAAACCTCGGCCATTGAAGGCTAAATATCACAACGTTACCTTCAAGGATCACACTGGCAACCCGGCCCTCATGTCGTGGTCCGGCTCGGAGAACAGGCCTAATCTACCTTATTTGCCCTCTTGGGTCTTCTACATGGTTAACTCAGAAATCTCACGCGACTTTGACGGCTGCGGATTCGTTTCTGGGCTTGAGAGGGACCGTATGCGTTATAGCGCCGGTGGCTTCAGATACGAGTTCTTTTTTTTACCCGGTGCTACCGCCGAAGAATGTGTTGCGCATTATCGTGACGAGATGGCCGCTCGAGGTACTATTTGGCGCCAGGTCCGCAAGGTGGAGGCAGCCTTGAAGACGAAGCACGAGGCAGGGGAAGAAGGAGTTAATGATTCTGCTGAAGAATTATCTCCTGGCGAAGATGATGAGCCTCGCTCCGGTGTTACAAGTGAAGGACTCCCGGGTTTACCTTGGCTGAAAAAGGGTAGTGACTGGTATTTTACCAACTACCGCAGCTGGCTCTTCATGTATCTAGATGCAGACATCCAGTGGGATCAAGATCAAGATCACAACGTCTGTCTCGTCAAATTTGACCCTATGCCCATCGAATGGGAGGAAGGTGAAAAGGTTAGATGGGATCCAATGAAACATCCGATTCATCCGGAGCATATCAAGGCGAGGGGTAGAGTAGGTGACAAGGAGGAGCTTATTCGTTGGATGATGGACAGAAGTCATGACCACTGGGCGCGAGCGGCTAGCGAAGCTACCGATGACGCTGGAGACCTTGGCTGGGAGACTTGGTAATGCATCTTGGAGCGAAGATTCGTCTACTGTAGTTGTCCTTAGTTCCCTAATGACGCGATAGTTTAGACACATAAAACTACTAGCTGCAACTTGAATCCGAGAGAAAATAGACATGTTTTCAATACTGTAGGCGTGCATCTTTGACCACAGTATACAGCGCAATCATTTTCATGATAACTACTGATATACTTGAGCCCCCCCTCGTGATAAACCTTCTAGAACGGCCCAGCAGCGCCTGTGCCCGAATCCCACAGACCTCTGAAGTTACTCTGCGTCCAAATGTCTGGTTGCGAGGGTTTCGGTTTACTGTGCGTAAACGCTGCCTTTGGGAACTTGAGTATCGACGCCGAAATGAGACCTCCTGGGTGAAGCACGTTGTCAAGCCACTTCTTTCCATACGGCTCAACTCCAAACGTGGACTTGAAATTCGCAGTAATTGCTGTGAGCCAATTGCTGGCTGACGCATCGATGTTAGTCAGAAGAGACTCGATCCAGAAGCAATAAAGGTCACGTAAGCCGGCCGTGGGCTCGCCTGATGATCGTGTCCAAGTTAGCCACCCAATATGGCAACAATGATGTAAAGGAGTTTACCAGTTCGATGAGGCCTCCCGTGTTGAAGAAGTCTGAAGCATAGGGGCCCCTGGGCTGAGGTAGCGTTAAGTCTTGGGCTGTTTTTATATCCGTTTACTATTAGAATTATAGTTTTAATATCTAGTTACTAAACAATATCACTCAATCTCAATTCTGGAAAACCTTGCGTCAGCCAAAGCCTCGCCGAACATGATTCCTCGTACATAGCATTCTAATACCCCTATACCTATACCTACCTGAAACAGTTGGTCTCAGTAGCATAGGATATTTCGATCCCTTGACGATGTGGATGTCGTCACCAGGAGCAACCATCACGGAGCCAACTCCTAAACGACCTTTGCGCGTTGTGAAGAACCTCCTCAACCTGAACATCTCGTCTAGAGAACTGAGGTATGGTCTTATATCTCTTGCTGCTTCAGTGATTTTAGTGCAACCTTCCTGAGACTGACTGGTGAACGCCGTCTTGAAATTTGATATACTCTCCCAGTCTGGAAGATAGGGAGAGGGAGCTGCCGCGTTCAATGACGAGATCAAGGACTCTACAGCAGAGAATTGTGACTCGGAAGCTTCAGGGCGAGATAGCCACCGTGAAACAAAAAACAAAACCGTGGTCCGGAATGACACACCATACTCGTGAGCATCGGGTGGCCTGGGTCCAGCTCCGGTAAGATCCACCATAAGCGTCCGCCAAAAAGCTTCAACGGCGTCACCGTCACATTCATGAGTCCGCACCCACTTGAGGAGCAATACCAAAGACTTGATGAAGCCATTGGCCTCGAGCAGTTCGGCATAGCTCGCCCCCGTATACTCCACCGTGTCCTTGTGAAAACCTGACACAGCCAGGGTCCGAGTGTCGTCGGACTGGAGAAACTGAATTGTCTCGTCGCCGGATACGCCCGCCTCGTAGATGAACCCAGCTCCATAAGTCCACGGCAAAGGCTCGAGTGGTACTGTGTAGTCTGGCACCCAAGATGGTAGTCCTGCTGTCTTGCGCAGAGATGGGTCTTTGACGGCAAGTCTGCGGAATTGCCTTATTCTGTGCGCAAAGTCCACATAGATGTCGACAACGGGTCGTTTGTAGTCAATAGTAATGGGTAAGTCATTTCCTAACAAACCAAGTGGAGAATACACATTGTCGCGTGGGTCTGAACACAGACATGGACGTGTGATATCATCGCTGAATGTCTTGTCGAAGAAAGGGAACTCGTGTGTGAGAAGCCTATGCTGCCCCAGTCGGCTCTATCGGAGGCGATGCACCAAGTCGTAAATTTCCTGCCAATGTAGAGTGTGGTAGGCTCCTCCATTGAGGTACCTGGCGGCTGGATCATAAGTCATATGAAGGTATCTCAGAACACTTCTACCGCTTCTGTAAGCTGACGTAGTGGAAGTTGATGCGTTCCACACCAGATACAGTCGTCTTGTGGCAATATGCACTCTTGCAATGTCCCCACCCGATGAAACCAAGGTCTCTTGAGAAAGAAGGCAAATGCATCTAGATGGACCAGAAACCGAGCGGACAACAACTTCTCATGTCTTTTGACATCATCGATGGACACTCATTAAGCCACTTGATCACGTCCAATGATACTACGGTCTCAGTACCTTCCGGGCCAATCCATGCAATGATGGCTTCACATTTGAAGTAGATTTGCCCCATCAGCGTTACCTGGGCAGCGCGTTCTTCTATGTCGGATTGGTCAATACATATGGCGTCAATCCAAATGTACTGGACATTTTCGGACTTCGTCTTTCAAACTCCTTGAGAAAGATGCCAAGGTTTTTGCCGATGTTCAAATTCTCAGGTTTGCAAAGGCTACCCTCGCTAGACACCGTGATCGCCCCCTGCTTGTCCCAGATGTGATCAGGAGAGGGCGCGTTGGCGTCAAGCGGATTGCCCCAGGTGTAGGTCAGGCAATGATAGGGCGGCCGGTTGGGAGATGCAAGATTCGCCTCAACTAGGAGACAGGGGATGCGGTCATGGTCATCCCGGCCAAAGTTGGCGTCGATGAGCCGAATAGCCGTTGGAGATTGCAGGCTTGGATATCTGTACATTTCACCTTCTGAAGTGGAGGCTCGGTACGAAGAGTTGATGCTAGCTGAAGAGAAACTATGTTTCAGCTCATCTGAGGAATGTCAGCGCCGAAGATCAGACACGTCAGTGTTCAAATCAGGCTCGCTAGTAAGCTTACTCACGCCTGGTCAAATGCATTATTACAATCATCAACTAATTGGTCCCTTTTGAAATCCGCCAATCAATGAGGTTCTGGGAGCCTGAGTGGAATATTTTTGTTTTTCTGGATTAAGACGCCGCTAGGCACTCACCGTTCCCCTTTACGGCAATTCAACGCCATAGGCCTGTCAGTCAACGCGGAATCTGGCATCCTCGCTAATTATCGGATGACGGCATTATATCTCCCCGAGCGGTCCTAGGTATTAGTGGAAATGAATTTATTATCTTGTTAGGTATCGCCACTCCCGTTTTTAGTTGCCGCTCAGCCGCCACGGCTTCCAGATCAGCCCGCCTGAAGGCCAAATTCGAAATCCGCGTCAGTCTTTATGCTTCCAACTGTTGTTATACAGTCATTGTCACCGTCCTGGTGCTTCATTCGCTCTTTAATTGCTTGCTCGTACGTGGGGTCGTACGATTGGCAAGTTGATAAATCATCCCGCTCCTGTCCCTTTGCGACCAACCGGTTGGCACGAGTCATAAGGCTTGATAGACAAGATGGCTGGTCCAGTCGTGTTGCCTGGTGCTGAAAGAGAGCTGGAGTATTTCATGCGCCTCCCATGGTGTCGTGACCAATTTCTAGAGGAAGGGGCACTCGTTCTTCCGCGCTTGGATCAAGAAACGGATGGCCGTGGCAGCACGGGAAAACTCCTCAGCGAGGCGCTCAATACCCCAACGACCATTTCTCATCGAATTGTCTTGATCCGCGACCCACCCGTCGAATCTGCGTCAAAGACCAATTCGAAGAATTACTGGCTACCCCTTACCACTTGCTCGGTTTTTTATGCGCTAGGAGAGGGAGTTTGTGGTTTCGGCGACATATGCCATGGGGGGATCCAGACCACTCTCCTCGACGATGTTATGGGTGTTCTTGGCGTAGCCAACGCTCGACTGCAAGACGGAATGACTCCCTCGAGGATACCTGGCACATGCTCACCAGACAAGAATCCATGGATGCTCGACCTGACCAAAAACGTGATAGCAACGCAGGGAATCCAAGTCCAATTCCTTCGGCCTCTGTGCACTCCTGCAGTGATACAGGTTGCTGTTCACTTGGAGGATATCGAAGATGATGGGAGCTCGTTTCGGATCTGTGGTGTTATCAAGGATGGAAAGGGCAAAGAATATGCCGAGGCAGAAGCACGATGGGTAGTGTTTCGATCTAGAGGAAAGCTCTAGACAGAGAGCCTGACGTACTAAAGTTACCACGAGTTGCGTGGGTGGATATCATGTATACTACACTACCGTATTGTGATGTTAATAACAGCCAGGTTGCTTGGTATAATACAAAACGTCAGGATTAGCGCTTATCAAAATGAGAACCGAACCTAATCGTAAACAGAGGTCGAAGTAACCGGGCTGTTGTAAGTGTTTATGAACCAGCCTCTGTTTTCAAAACGGCAAGTTCACTACGCAGGAGAGGCCCACATGCGTCAACGTGAATCTTCCGGAGGTTTTGCTACCTGATGATGCCCTTGCAACGAGACTCACAAGGGGCCATCGGAGTGATTTCTGCATTCCCAAGACGCAGTATGTGACTTGGACGGGCGAGGTCAAAGCCAAGGCGGAATTGTTCCTCGTTGAAATGCCGAAAATCCTGGCTATGATGCCATAGCCTAAAAGGGGCAAGGTCATGATGTCAAACGTCTTGACCGGCTTTGAACCTTGCCGTGGACTGGTTCCGAGGTTGGGGCTAGCGAAAGTCGCGACGGCATGAACGGGCGGCTCCACGGCACGTCGACGTGGATGTCCAGGCTGGACGCCCAACAGGGTTCAAAAATGCCAGACTAATCAGCTGTCTCTTTTACGTTTCTAATTATCCATCACCCACTCTCCGAACATAAGACCCTGCCAGTATTTACGGTGAGCGAGACAATATGAGCTTTGATCTCGTGTCATCGTACGAGCGGCCTTTGCTGCGTCCGCTCGTCCTGCCTCCCAGCGATTCTGCACAAGAGTCGACAGTTCTACATGTAGGCACACCGTCGCACTTGTGGCGCGCCTCGACACATGTTTTCTACGGGACTGATGACCGCGACGTGTCCGCCGCGTGGCCGCCAACTAAGTTTGGAGATGATCCCGCAAGCATTCCCAGCGATGAAGCATACAACATTTCGTACGATGCGGCGAACATCAAACCTAGAAATGCGGGAGAGTTCAAGCTGTACAACGACCAAACAGACGGAAAGAAGACCTCACAAGTGCCGCCACCAAGACTAGTTGCCAAGCGTTACGTTCCCACCGATAAAGCAAGCAGTTCTGGACAGGGCATCACGCTGCTCACATTGGTGGGCATGGGAGCACCCAAGGAGGCAAGAGAAACGGATCCCACAGTTACTTAGGCGGGAGGTAATTAACTGTTAACCAGATGTTTGAACCCATGCTCGAGGCCCTCCTTCCCCAGTTGCGAGAATCCAGGGTCAAGGTAGAAGAGGTTTGGGCTGTGGATCTGCCTCTAAGCGGCGAGACGGCCAAGGTCAACCCCATCGGCTACTTCTACGGTGTGTTAACCTTGAGCGTTTGCTGTCCTTTGGAATTCAGCTAAACCATGCATAGCGAACGAGAAAGACATTTCTCGAGACGTCCTCCTCTTCATTACAGCCTACCTCCCATTGTGCCCCGGTAGAGACCTACCGACACATCTCCAACCTCGCAGGCCGACATCCCAACCCCGTCAACCCACACGGCAGAACCTCCACGTCGTCGCGCACAGTCTCGGTGCCCAAGCTGCTATGTTTGCAACCGTCCATGCCCCAAGCATATTCGGAAGCCTCACAGTGATTGACCCAGCCATGGTTCCCGCCGGCAAGATCAACGACGCCATGGCCAAACTTCCCAAAGAGGTTCTCTGCCTCGGCCTCCCAGAACAATTTCCCGACCGCGCGTCTGTTGAAAAGGAGCTACGTAACAATAAGCGCACTCGTGGTTGGGACGAGCGGGTGGTGAGAATGTTTGCCCAACACGGCGTCGTGCCGAATGAGAGCGGCCAAGGGTTCCGGCTGGCTGCTCGCCCGCGCCTCGAGTGGGCATTATACTACGACAAGCAGACACCTACAGAGTGCTACGATCGTTTGACGGACATTAGCGTCCCCTTGCAAGCAATCATGCCGGAAAGGCCTTTTGCCGTGCCACCCAAGATGTTTGAGGCTGATCTGCGCAAGATGAAGCAAGAGGTTGAGGTGCGGTGGCTACAGGGGACGACACATCAAATTTTGTATGAGAAGATGGATGCGTGTGCTGGTTTTGTTGCAGATTGGTTGGCAAAGGTAGCTGGCGAGAAAAGAGCTCGATTGTGAGTGTGGCTACAGACTCTCAATGAGATGCAGCAGGTGTATCATATCCGATATAGAGCCAGTTAATTGCCTTTGAATCTACAGGGCCGACGGCATGAAAGAAAGGCACTTGCCCTGTGAGACTGAGGATGATCGCCACGGCGGAACTGAACCGCATCCTGTGGGTCGTTTGTGGTGTGCCGGACCCGTACAGAGCCCGCACTGATCGCTCTTTTTGCGCGCTGAATTGTGCCGTTATTGCCGAGCATAGACCCAATAGAGAGATGACGCAATTGAAAACCCACTGTAGTCTCTGCTAAATCTTCTGCTTCCTTAGTTCCTTGAGTGGGCGTGACTTGGAGATTTGCATTTGTACCAACAAGAAACTCACGGGGTGCCCAGCAGGTCATCCACTTGAGATATCTGTCGTTTGGATCGAGACTGGAGCCCAAACAATCCCCAACTCTGCGTGATACACGCGATTAACCGTGTTGGATTGGCTGAGTGACGTCACTGAAGTTCCTGGGTAAGACACATTTGTCCTGGGCAACTACAATTGGAGCAAGAAACTGGGTTTTGTCCAAAATTCAGAGTGGGCTTAGATTTGAGATGCCAAAATCGAACACTCGCCCCTTTCTCAGCAGCAGCTAAGTCTAAAGCAGCAGAAAGTGGGCTCCAAAAGTGGGCATGGGTTTTGGTGTGATTCACTTCGGCCTTGAAACGTATTGGGAAAAGGAGCAGAGATGGTTGGAGCCATATAGGACTATCTACATAATTATGTGCATTTTATCTAGACCATCAATCACTCCCCTCTAGTCGAGGACAATTTGACAGGAGCTTCCTTTTGTGCTTTAGCCTGTGCCTCAACTGCAAGTCTCCGTTTCCTTGCTTCGTGGAGAGGATAGACACAAAGGCACGAAGCAAAAAGAATTGTCAGCCCGTTCCACAACTGTGCACCCAGAAAGGCACGGTTATGCTGGCCACCGTGGGCTGCGTCTGTGGCCAAAGCAATCGGAGCCCCAATCAGAGCACCAAACCCTGCTGCGCCGTATACTATTCCCATTCGAGTGCCAATGACCGCCAAAGACGGGCTGAGGTATGGAATGATAAACGCCGGTAATGTAGTCACAGCCCCTGAAAAGAACCCGTAGAGAACGAGAAAGACGGTAAATCCGCCGAGGTTATGGACCGCGATCCAGCACAGCGCTAGGGTTCCAGCCACCGCTGAGTTGAACATCAGAATGGCTTCGGCGCCAAGGAGCTTCTGATCTACCATTGCTGCAGGGATAATTCTTCCAAGCGCTTGAGCAGCATTGGGAACAGCCAGCATATAGTATGCAAGGTCTTCGGACACAGGATGATCCAGTCCCACGAGGCCAAAGGAGGGCGTAAGGATAAAAGGTACGAGGAAGCCTAGCCACATAAAGAAGGACGCCAAGGTAAAGACGCTAAATGCTCGGTCCTTGATGATGGACTTGTCAAGTAGCTGTCGCGGTGGCTTTTTAATAGCTTGAGTGCTTGGTTTGATGAGAACAGCGGCGACGCTGAGGGTGAAGAGAGCAATGAACCCAATTGCTCGGCAAGCCCAGCCGAAACCGCTCGAGTCTAGCAAGCGACGAACAACGATGGGGTAGATGACTCCACCAAAAGATCCTCCAGCAGTCGCACAGCCAAGGGCAAGACCGCGGCGAGAGGTAAAGTATAGAGGAATCATGGCAACGCTGGGGATATACAAGAGTCCCGTGCATATACCCCCCAGCACTCCCCAAGTCAACATGACTTGGTAATATTCTGTTGCCAGACTCAACATCATGAGTGCAAAAACGAGCATGAGAGATGCGGCGATCAAGATGGGGTAGAAATATCCTTGGTCAAACAAAGGACCGGAAATGACGCCGACGATGAGAATCAATGATACCTGAAGTGTCCCGATCCAGGAGATGGAGGAGGAGGAATGTTGTCGAAGAAGAACGGTCTCGTAATATGTCTGGAATACGCCAAAGCTGTTTGCGAGGCCAAAGTTGTTGAGATTGATGAGAAAGGAGCCGAGGACCTGGAGCCAAGCGGTAAGCCCACCATCTGGGGGTGGATGGCTTGACGTGGTCAGTTTCCAGTAACGAAAGATTCCTCTGTCTTTCTCTGGTTTTTCGGATAGTGACATATCGCTGCGTTGGGTTGCCATGATAAATGAAGGATGTTACCGCCTGCTTTGTTGATGGTTCGATAATTGTGGCAGTTCGTAAATGTCGAAGGGAGGAAAGGGTATATAACTGATTACACAATTGAACTTACTTGAAAATAGGTACACAATCGCCGTCCCACACTTGCAGCTAGCAAGTTCCTTTAGTGAGGATCGGCAATACTGGGGTGGGATATTGAAATACTATTTTTGGCTAAGCTTCAGCGACTTGACGACACGCTAGTTAATGATGCCCATTTACCAGATCCCAAAGGGTCATCCAATGATGGTAACAAGTTTGATGAGAGAACGTCAATCATCCGACATGTCTTGAATTCCGCTATTGAAGTAGTTAATCTGACTGGCCGCAAGTTTGAATTGCCTAAACGAGAAAACGAGCCTGCAAGATGCCAGCGCGCAATAACATGAGTGTTAGAGCCCCCACATTTGATCGGCCTGAGCAATAGGTCCATTTGTCGCAAAACCCCTATCAGGCTTTACTTGGTGATTTCAACAGCTCATCCTGCGATAAGATGGGATTGTCATTCTCGTGAGCTCCATAGTATAGTGAATCGCAAATTTGGATCGGAGCGAGCCTCTTACTAATGATCAACCTGCTGAAAATATGCAGGGATACCCTATAGGAATGCTTGAAATTTGAGTAGACATATCTTTGCCTCACTCTCTTGACGGCAAAAGGTAAATACTAGCCAGGAAATCTCCGAAAGCTATGAAGTTCGAGGGTTGGCTTTTTAAGGTTGTACAAGTCTATGTTCGGTGGCATTTGTAGGCCGAATGGCTTTGGTTTGCCAACGTTATGCATTGGATTTACTGTCGTAGAAGTAGTTATCCTACCAGCCCTCTTTGACAACGAGCTTCTCGCGGTGCGCTGGTTTCGTACGAAACTGGCATCCCTTCTGACGCTTGTTACACAAAGTCGCACCAATAGCACGATTTACAACTCCTCTCCTAGCACACCTGGGACTCTGTACTCCCTCGTGCCACAAATAACATGAAGGAAATTCACAACATATAGGCCACAGGAGTTTACGCACTAAATCTTAAGCCAGGGAATAGTTACAGTCATGTTGTTTTGGACACCAAGTAGATTTACTCGCTTTTCTCTGACACCAAGAGCTCAATTGAAAGCCCTCGGGATGCAAACTGGCTGTAAGTATATTGGACTTTATCTGTTGCAGTTGCGGCAAGTTCCAAGGTGCAAGTTCTTATTATTAGAATAAGAAGCCATGGCTACCTTGATCTAGACTCCACTCATCCCAGTGCCGCATTCTCCCTATCTCAAACCCATGGCTATCCGCGACAACTGAGTTCATCAACCCCCGGATATGAGTCAGATCGGCTTTGCTACTTTGTAAATAAAACCAGGCTATTTGAAGAGGGTATATCAAAAACACTGCAAAGTTGGCAGACTCTTGACCCTGGAGTGCCCTTTCCGCGAATTTACATATGTCCAAGGCCAGAAATTTGGTAGCATAAGTGCCGTCTGATTGGAGTTTTGTGTTAGTGCTGTCGCTTGAAAAGAGAGCTACGTCTAGGTACTCGCAAGGTTGAGCAAGACACAGTAGCATAGCATAGCACAGCGCGATGGCCACGCAATCCATAGGATCCTCTGGTAGAGCCATATTGTCCTTTCCGCAATCCAAATTAGGGACACATATCCATGGCACGGTTTGGAGCCAAGCGTGGGATTGGTCAACGACGGACTGTACGCGCTGGCGCAAGAACCTGGTCGCAAAAGAGTTTGTGCGTGACCGCTGGCGAAGGTCGACATAATCGTGGACTATACCCGGAGTTTGGGCAAATATGTCGTAAAGAAGATCGATCCTCTCAGGTGTCTCGCCCTCTGGAAGACACTGTGTGCTTTCCCATTGTGGCTGGTCAAGGAAGCAATGGCGGCGTTGATGTCCGGCGGAAAGAATCTTTCTCGAATTAATACTATCCTTTTTAACTGATGCTTGGAGTAGGCTTCTCACCGCAAAGTATCGCGCAAAACGTAATACTTGTCTCTCATCAGGGTTCCGCCATGGCTTGGGTCCTCGGGATTGCAGCTGGAAGTGTCAACACAGGGGCTTTCAAAAGGGTAGGAGAGAGAACCTACTAATTTGCCAGCCCCTTCATAATGCATGAGCCACGCAGTTGGCTGTGAAAAGACTACATTCTCGTATACACACAGACATAGGACGCTCATGATGATCTCTAACCCAATACCCGAGTTGCCGTTTGTGCTAATATCTCTTCGAAGCTGTGTCAAGGCTTGCGAATACAGCCGCAATCCTTGAACGCAGGCCTGGTCATCTCGATTTGTCTTTCCGAAATATGTTGTTGCTAGGGCTTGCACACATAGCTGATGTAGTTCGGATTTGTGGCCTGCTAACAATCTTGGTAGCACTCCTGCTGGCACCGTTGCATTATGGCGATCAGCCACCGGTGACAGCTTGGATAAGGTGTAGGGAAGAAATAATGTGTTTTTCTGTGGTGAAAGATTTATAATCTGTGACCCAGACCTGTTTTTGCAGTTGGTCGTAGCTCTGATAGAAACAGGTCGTGTGTCAGTTGTCGGATTTGTTGCAGCGGTTGCGCTGCTCTTAGAGAAACGATTGTTCTCATCGACATATCTCAGCCGACCATGGTACCCAGAACAAATAAGCCCGGCATTCTTGCAGCGCTGACAATGAGGTTGCTGTTGATCTAGTGTCTCCGATCAGCGTCAAGCGCCGTGAGCTGTCGAGCTGCCGAACCCACCGCACTTGACCTTGCGCTCAGCGCAGGTCCCGCATCTTTTGGCACGTCTTCCGTGGCGGACCATGTGAAGATTTGCAAAACGTACGTGAGAAAGTCGGGGTGAGGAGACAAGAATGTGGATTGACTGGGGAGCCGTGCTCGTCGGGCTGTCGTGGCTGCGAACGGAGAAAAGGCTTGGCTGCAGGGAGGACGAATTTGAACGGGGGCAATGTCTTGAAATACCCCGTAAGGAAAAGGATCTAACGCTAAGATTCCATAATCCCGGGCCTAGGCAAATTGGGTTAGTGTGGACTCGAACCAGGTTCGTGGTCATTGCGTGATGCTGCCAAACCGAAGTCCTGACGCGGATCGACGGCCGACGACTCGGAATTACATTACGTCAAAAGGATATCCTAGTCGAAGGGGCTCCGATACATTGTAGCCTAAAGTTTCTTTATGCTCAAGATCTCATACACTGGCCTCTCGTGATTTTCGATGTGGGGGCTATTAGAAAGTGAGAAGTAAGCTCGGTGGAGTTCAAGCAGGGGTAAGCAGTTGAAATGCCTGAAATAGTTAGAGGCTTCGCGGTATTGTCAGACTCCTTTGCACCTCCACTTTTCTTGTAAGAAACGTCACGAGATCAGCAGTGGGTTCAGAGGTTAATATGATAAGAAATAAGATTTAAGATGTATGACACACAGATAAATAAGCTAAAAAGTAAGGCGGTTCAATATAACTTGGTGAAGTTTAATAAATGAAGTAACAGACCCAACAGTACACAGTAAGATTGAGATATAATATATAATTTAAGAGACAATTCCCCGACACATGTTAAATCCATAACAGAAGTGCCTAGTAGATGCTTTAAGATCTTCTAGAAACTGCGCCTGCAATAATGCTTGACAGAGAGTCAACCATTATCATGATTTGGAGTGTGGTTCTCACCCTAGCTGTGCAGGCAGATGTTGGATGTTGACGCCGCACAAAACCAAGAATAGCGGGGAAATCCGGAGGGATGTTCGCCAGCTGAGTGGCTACGTTGGGTATCAAGCTCATATGCCTAGCCAAAACTGTGAAAATGTTATCAGTGGTGACAAGAAGACGGTTTCAATGTGTGGATGGGCTGCCAATGCGAAACAATAGTTCACTGAATTCCATTTCATGGTGCTCCGGATAAAGGCCGGGCCGGCTAGCTTACGTGAGATTATCATAAAAGTCGGAATGCAAAGGGGGCTTTGGAATGAAAGGGAGGTTCTAGGGAATGTATCTATGAGGCTGGGCTGAAGCAGCTAGGATAAAGCCAAAGGGAGCGACACGAAGTATATACGGAGATTTATATACAGAGCTAGCAGGGTAAGAATCAAGACCTTTACATCTTTTTACCTACCTTCTTAGCGCTGCCCAGCTACTTGACATCTTCACTCTAGCTGTGGTCCTTGAGATCCATGTCTACGGGAACATTTATTACATTGTTGATCATTCTGGAACAAGCCATCCAAAGAAACTAACGGGCTAGGTGCATATGTAGTTGCTCTCATCCGATCCTTCCTGATCCTACTGTGTTGTCTTCAATGGGGGCCACTCAAGCTCTGCCAGTGTTGGTCCCGGATGATCATCATTCGCGTGATTACTGCGGCAAAGGAGATTCTCGATTCTTCAACAGTTATCACTCTATTTTGACAAATTCTGAATCGTTCAATGTATCAGTTAAAACCAACTTTCTTCGCGAGTCTCCAAAGGTGCCGTGGTCATCGCCCAGGCATGCTGGGTTAGGTATACAAAGATGTCTTCCTGCGGTCGATCATCATAACGGTACATACATCTTTAATAATGAGAAAAGGCTTAGCTAACCTTAACAGGGGGGTTAGAATCCCGTCTAGCCCGTGTTACTGTGTTGCCACGGGCCTTCATCCCAGAAAACGACACTGGTTCCGAGGTGGAAGTGAGTGCCGAAATCTATAGCACTTTACCCCCAAGCGGCAAGTTTAGGCTATTAGAAGTCCTTCCAGGGAGTGGAGACTCCATTCAGTGCAAGCTTCACGTGTGTAGCTTGGATAGGAACCTAATCACATACGAGGCGCTATCGTACACCTGGGGCAACGACCAAGCTTCAGATAAGAAGGTGGTTCAAATTACAGCAAAGGGAGCCAGCCAGCAACTCAGTATTTCCCAAAACTTGCACAATGCTCTGGTGGCACTACGTCGCAGCAACAAATCACGGTTCATCTGGGCTGATGCAATCTGCATCAATCAGGGTGATGCGAAGGAGCGAAGCCAGCAGGTAAGACTGATGGGAAAGATCTTCGGAGATGCCTGGCGGGTTGTGATATGGGTTGGCGACCGGGACGACCGCTGCTGCTGCGACGAAAGGCTGCTGGAGACCCGCCTCGGTTCCCTAACGGAAGCCTTGTCCGGAATATGTTTTACTGTCAACACGTGGCTAGCCCAACAGGGCCACATAGACATTAAAGCAACCTATTCGACCGTCTCGGCGAGCGGAACACCAAGCGAGGAAGACCACCACGACTTTGAAGACTGTGGAGACGGAGCTGCCCAAAGCCTTTGGGGATTTGACCAGAATATTCGATCGTCGGTGCTGCAATTTTTCGAACGGCGCTGGTTCTCCCGCATCTGGGTCATCCAGGAG
This sequence comes from Fusarium decemcellulare, assembly GCA_013266205.1. Classification (NCBI taxonomy): domain Eukaryota; kingdom Fungi; phylum Ascomycota; class Sordariomycetes; order Hypocreales; family Nectriaceae; genus Fusarium; species Fusarium decemcellulare. The sequence continues at coordinate 31,697 of JAAGWO010000543.1, forward strand.
TCTGTTCTCGCAAGGAATGCGGTGGTTCAAGTTGGGCCATACCAGATATCTTGGGACTGGGTTGGGATCGCCGCAGCAATCCTTGTCCATACCCCGTTTCTTTCATCGGACGGATTGCAGCGGGAGACCATTCCCACCGAGATCACCAACGCGTACCTCATGTATCGTCTTTCGGCATCCCAAACGTATTTTGAACCACTCAGGTTCTCATTCGCCCAGCTACTCCAGCTTACTCGACGTTTCAAGAGCAAAGAACGACGAGATAAGATCTATGCGCTCATGGGGCTTCCAGCCACGGATTCCGTCGCGGAATTGATTGTCCCAGACTACAGAAAGGAGACGAGGACACAAAAGATATATGAAGACATCGCCTGGCTCATACTTGGATCCAAGTGGCCCCTAAGGCTTCTCTCAGGTACAGGCACATTCGGAGCATCCGAACACTCCGGCCCATCATGGATACCAAGTTGGCATAAACCTCGACCCTGGTCCATCCTACGCACCAGCTCGCATCCGGAGTTTGAATGTGCAACACAAACTACGATGCAGATTAATGGAGCTCACCAGGGACCATTGCTGGATCTCCGAGGTGTCACTGTCAGCAAAATTGGATCCATACATCAAAATCGGGGATCGGAAGATCTTCCCTTCCCGGATATTGACGCCAAGTCTCGTCGCTCTTTTCTTCAACGAGTTTCGTGGAGTATGGATAATTGGCAAAAATGCGCCATGACTTTGACTTGTGGAAGCGATAGCATGGGCTATCCTGTGGGCGATATGGTCTCTCACCTCGCCGACTTTGCTGCTGCATTGCTCTCTGGGAGACTAGACTGGGCCCTGGAGCATCTCATTGAGATTGACAAAGTCAACAGGTCGGAAGCTGGAGATGTTGTGGGACTAGATCAACTCGAAGAACTCTCCCAGGACGGACAGGTTGATCGATATGTCAGCGCTGCGGCGCCTCTGCGTTACAGATACAGAGTCTTCGTGACCGAGTTGCTAATGTTTGGGATGGGGCCTTCTGATATGGAGGTTGGTGACTTACTATGCGTCTTGTTTGGTGCCGAAGTTCCTTTCCTGCTGAGGCCTTGTGGGGATGGATACTTGGTTGTTGGCGAGTGCTACGCGTACGACGTGATGCATGGCGAGATTCTAGGTGTTCTTGCCTCGACTCCAGACGGCCCGTTAAAAGCAACTTGGCTTAAGTTGATTTAGATATCTTATCTCAGAACTATTTACATACTCTCTTCGGCGTCATAAAAGATTTCGTTATCTGCCTCCAGGTTCAATATTCCTCCGAGTCGCTCGTCTCTTACACTCTTTAAGAACAGCTCAAAAGCTTGAACAAAACCATTTTCAACGCTGCGGTTGAGTCTAAGTCTTTGATCCACGATCTGTGGAACCGTCAGACCTTGACTGTCCACACAGTCAATATCTTCCAACGTCAGTCGATATGTTGTCAGCAATGTCAATGTTCTGACATCGGCATGATAAGCCGCAACGTGTACAACGCTAGGATAAGCTTTGCTGTAACCTTTGAAATCCACTCCCTGTTCGTGTAAATACTCTATGGCAGTATAATTGTTGTATTCGACGGCGAAAAAGCCTGGCGTGCGCTCGTCATGGCTCTTCAGATCTATCTTTGCGCCGTTTGCAACGAGATACTTCATCGCTTCATTGTGGCCTTCGATGATAACTGTTGTTAATGGTGTTAGGCGCGGGATTGTTGGCCAGTTAGGATCGGAGCCGTGTTCTATGAGTGGTCGGTAATAGGCCAAGTCATCCCAATGACCTGCCGCATAATGCAACGCTGTCTGACCTTCGACGTCACATTGTCTTACATCAGCGCCGGCATCGAGAAGCAAACGGATACCACCCGAATTACGCGCCTCAGAGGCAAACATAAGGGGGCTGTGTCCGTTTGGTGTGTTGATGTTGGGATCAGCACCAAGTCGGAGCAATGTTTCCACGGTAGAGGTCATGCCTCGCTGAGCAGCCCAGGAGAGCGCGGTTCGGCCAGACGCATCAACAAAGTCAATGTCTTCGGGGCTATTAGACAAGTGCTTCTCTAAGGGTGATGGGTCGAGTCCCAGGGTAATACGATGTAGCCGGGGAAATCGCATCTCCTCAAGACAGTCCTTGTCGCTGAACAACTGTTCTATCTCGACCTGCGTTGGGTGGTCATAGGCACCACCCAAGATTTTTGTCCAAGCCCATTCTAGTGGAGAGCTGCAAGATGTTAGATAGAGTCTACTCTCGTCCAAGTGGCAGATGATACTTACAGTTGATTTGTGCCATCCTGGAGAAGTGGATCAGCTCCAACAGCCAACAGAGATTTGACGATGGCCGTGTAGCCATAGCTAATCGCATACTATCAAGGTTAATAACATTAAGTCCTAAGTGTTTCGATAATAATGCTCGTACGAAGTAACCTACGTGAAGCGGTGTCCATCCTCTGAGTAACAGTCAGCATCCTAACGAAGACTTTGCAATTGACCACAAGGTATTCTTACCCCTTGAAGCTGGCACTAGGGTGAGCGGTGCGGTGTTCAAGCATGTGCTGTACCCCTTTGACATCATGTCTTTCCACCGCCCTGTAGATGGAAAAGTCAGTACTAAGTGGTCGGACCTTGAGGCATAGGGCCGGGTCTCCCTGTGTCGTTGTGATGTACACTAGGGATATCATTCTGCTGAGAAACGCCGTGGGGAGGTAGTACGTAAAGTCAAAAGAGAAGCGAGATTTATGCATGCACTTCTGATGACAGGGTCTTGACAGTAGCGGTAGACTAGAGACTCCGATGAAGGCCTCGCCAAGGATTCTTTGGGCGAAAGATGGAGAGCGATAACGCCTCCTTTGGTGGCAATGGCATTCGCAACCCAAGACGCAACCACGCTTCTGGAACCTGGAAAATTCGAGCTTCAGCGTTGAAACTGACTCCGTAGAGACTTGGACAGATGATGTGGTTGTGACTTCAGACCTTTGCGGCGCTCGTGCTCCAGTCGCCCCGCAACCGTCTGTTGTTGTCGAAGTTATGACCTGGCTAGACCGTTGCTCTTGAGAAATGACAGATGGTGTAAAGTTTTCCATGAGGGCAATCAGTTGAGCTTGACGTTCAGGGACAGTGCTCAGACCGGCAAGTCGTTGAGCTAGGTGCTGCAATGCTTCGTCGAGTTGATCATATCTCTGCGTCTGCCGTCGGATGTTCTGATCATTCTCACACAATATTTTCGTGAGTAAGACGCAGCTTCGGCTGGCCTGTGTACTAAGATCGTGTAAGATAGTCATCCAAGGTTTCAGGCTGTGTAAATTGCCGCCTTCGAAGAACTTGGTGTATAGGTACCTTGCAGATGCAGAAAAGTAAAGAGATACATTATCCTTCACCTCGCGAAGGTTTTGTTGTAATGTCTTGATCTTGCCCCGGTGCAGGATCCAAGTTGCACGGTCGATAATAACTCTCGCTAGTGGTTTTGATTTGAACATCATCCTGAGGAAGTCTTCAATATCCAACAGGCTCAGCTCTAGCCTCTTCAGAAGATAAGAGGCCTTCCAATGGTTTTCTAGATTGCCAAACCGCGCGTTTGAGTCAAGTTGACCCAAACGGTGTTCGACATGCCTGATAGATGAGATGTCATCGTTGATGTTGACAAGAATCAGCTGCGTGTCGGCAACATCATTTTGGATGAAGATAATCTCAGCTGGGGCGTCACGGTACTGCGAAATGAGGCCCAAGATTGCTTCCGTTGTTTTGATAGCGGCTCCGACGACGGCTATCACCGACCCTGCGATACCCAATGCTTCCGCCATGGTGGGTTGTCAATTTCCACGTCTAAATAAATGTCAGTTGAGGAATCTGGAGTGAGGCTCAAGGTTGGACGTGTTCTCGAGGGACAAGGCACTGAGCATGCAGCTGTTGGTAAGAATTGATTGGCAAAGAAATGAAAAGAAAAAGGCCCACCCAATTCAGACATTGGAGATGAGCAGATGAAATGAGATGTACGCGCTACAACAGCGTTGATTTCGCGGCAACAAAAGTGAGAGGCGGACTGAGGCGGACAAGGCAAAAGTGGCGTGTATCATGGTTTGGTCCTCATGCAACTATGGTCATCAGGCTGGCGCTTGAATGGCTGCAGGACCGCCTCGAAGGCACTACTGAGTTTATAGCTCCCAAGGCAACCACTACTGAACGTGACAAGGCAGAATCGCCAAGAGTCTTGTATCGCAAACTCTTCATTTCTGGCCGTCTTCAGTGCCGCTTTCCCCCCATCTCTTCATACGAAGAGTTGTGTACTTCATGAAGTTAGTGGTCGCCGATAATTTCTGCAGTTTTAGTTCTCTACTCAAAAAATAATCGAAATCCTGTTCAAAAATAGAGGCTCGTACGAAAGTCCTCCATTGAGCTTGACTTTTGGCGACATTTTCGTGGCGGAACAGTTATGATATGCCTTGCCGCGCGCCTTAGCTAGCTCATATATCGCCCGGTTTGCGAGTCAACTGTGTCCCCATCAAGTCCTCCCCGATTTGTTGCTTTGGATAGCCCTAGTATGTGGTTCACATAGTTCGAAGTGTGACAACCACATCTCCGAGTGATTGCATCTCGGTTACTTGTTCAGGCCTCCCGCAGCTCAGATGCATAAGACGTGGGGTGGTAGGATGCTGACTATGCAACAAGGCAAACGCGCCACTGGAAAGAGGGGTACGAATGCTTTGTCAAGTCTTGGATGAGAAATCACGTGGAAGATCTTCGGATCTTCTAAAATGTATGCTCATCTTTACCCTCCTATTCCACCTTATCTGTCGTCCTGTCCGAGTTGCAGGAGCTTGTGCCGACGTTCCTTGGATTTGAGATTGAGGGCTGATAACACTGTACTGGCCCTCTGGCTTCAATTCAAGCTTAAACAGCTTACTTCTTGAGTTCTCAGCGCGTTTTAATTGCCATTATTACACCACATAGCAAGCCAATGTCGCGCCTTTCATCTGTATCTTGAGGTTTAGGTATTGAACTGATACTTAAGCGGGAGCTTAACGGTCATTGCTTCAGAAGCTCAGGCAAGGCTCAATGGCCATTTAGAATTCGGATCCACGTATAGCCTCCACAACTCGGCGTGCCGCACATTTGTCTCCATATCATACTGCTTCCATATTGTCTTGACCATGTTTCTAGCACGTGCAACATTCTGTAGTTGTTAGACACGTCCGCCCCAGAGATTTCTTCGGGAGGAGCTTACCCCAAGGCATTTCGTAGTTTGTAACTGCTCAAATACCTCCACTACTTGGAAGCGGTCCTCGTCTTGTAACGCTGAAGTCCCAGCGACGAACAGAGGCCAAACAAGCGGCGTCATGCCCCATACAGGCGAATCATCAGCCATCATTAGCTGAGCAACTGCTGTTATGCACAGGAGACAGTCCATGACCCTGGTCTGCACTTCCAATCTGTGGACGGGAATACCTTGGACACAAATGTAGAGTGAAATATATGCCGCCTGTCGTCGTGCTTCGGCTGTAAGGGCGAGAATCTTGGCACGAGGTAAGAAATAACGGTCTTCGAGAAACATAGCCACTATGTCCCTCAAATTCGAAGTTTCTTGCAGCGTCATGAAGAGCTGCGTTGAATGCTGCTTGAGATCGAAAAGGCGACATTCCAGGTCATGGCTGCGTCTGTCTATATCGATGGGATCAATGAGGTGGTTGTTTCTCGCCCTTGGTAAGTTGCAGACAGACGCCGTTATAGCCATGGCTTCGCTCGAGCATCCCATGAGCCCGTCGATATCCTGAGTGGTCTCAGGTTAGAAAATATCTGTTGCACACGGGCTTACTCACCTCCACTTCAAAGCCCTCACTGAGCCAGAACTCGGGTGTCTCCAACAATGCTGGAGGATGCATCTCACTCTCCGTAGCAGAATTGACAGCGAGATAACCGAAGAACTTGTTGGCCCACCACGAAACACCGCCAGCCCACATCTCACTCCCTTGTTTCTGAACTTTGGATTGGAGGATGGATAGGCCGCCTTGTAGATGCTTGGCCCAGTCCGGGCCAGACCCGTCCTTGACCTCAAACACGCAGAGCATAATCGCCAACACGATCGACTCATCGTAGTCTTCTACTGAGTTGGCTACAATTTTGTTCCGGACATGAACTAGGGCATTCTCCTTTTGTGTGAGCGAGACTACTTCGTACGCCGTCACATCTCTGCGCCTGTAGAAAGCTGCAACGGCGAGGATTGAATGCATAATTGATTGATGATTTGCCGACATGGGAATGATTATGCTCTGAAATCCATTGGAGGAGTCGTTGTACATGGTGCATCTCGGACATATCTCAGGGACATCTTGGGGCACAGTAGTCAGATATAGCTGATGCAAGTCTGGCTGATAGGGACTTACAATACATAAAAAGAACTTCGTCTAAAGGCGACGAAAGGTCAAGCGGTGGGAACCACGACAGCTCATTTACGACGAGATAACTAGACGACGGTGAAAACGATGAGAGCACGGGACCAGCAGCGGATATTCCGGAGGAAGGGCCCCCACCATTCTTCCTTGTCCTGCTGGCTCCCAAGTCCGCATCCATGGAGTTGATCCTGGTTATTGGGGTGCGTTCAAAGTCTTGCACACTGAAATGCACAAAATGCAGCGGCGTTTCGGGGTGCCGGGGTGCTTGTTTTGGGCTCGATAGATGCTTGTCGGCAGCATTCGTATGCCATTTGAGACGCAGCTCATGCCGACAAGGCAACCGGAACCGGGCACAGCCTTTGCATATCGGCCTCTCCTCTAGAGGACATGGTTGATTAATAACCATCACGATACTGCGTCTGGGCGGGGTAATGGTAATGTTCACCTGAGCATTTCACTTTACGTTCTGAGGTTGGTTAGTCCCAACTGTTGCGTTGCCAAGGCGGAGAGTGGAAACTCACGCTTACACGACCAGCAGCCGGTTCTCGCCTTAGTCCTTCGGCGACTAAGTCCTTTTGCAGCATCCATAGCAGCACAGCTGTTTTGAGTGACAGTGGTTGAAAATAGTTGTACAATGTGACCAAGATCCACACCAAGTGACTGCGCCCGCGTTTAAATACCGATCCTACTGTGAGGACTCAAGACCTCGAGATGGCTAAACCATTTCGGGCTTAGCCATCTTGCCCCTCGTTCCCCTCATCGCATTTCATTGCCTTTTCCTGCAGAGTATCCACACGTGAGTCGCGAGTCGTTATCTACCGTATCAACTTAGCAGGTTAGGTACAGACTATAGGTCATCAGACCCCTGTCCCAGTACTTAATATTGGTTGATTAGAAGCTGTTAAGATCCTTACTGCGGTTGAGACCGTATATTGCCATAAGATATGGGTGACTAGGCTTATAGACTCTACCTAACTTTTATACAGAGGAGTTACATATCGAATACCACAAGATGTCATCAAGCAATGCTAACGAGGCATTGTTAAAGTTATCAAAGGCATAAAATAACCGATTGAATGGACAATCAAAGGCGACGATTGTCTGAGACACGGATGGTAACATAATGTATGTTGGTTCTAGAACTTCCACATGGCCCCGGACAAGTATGGTCGGTCCCAATTCTGATTCAAGAGATGCCCGATGAAAGAAATAGCAAGTAAAGCCACACTACTAGCATGTCTTCGAAAGCAAACAAAGTCCTTTGGGAAGTGATATTGCCAGTCTTACTTTGTGTCCTGCTGCTGAGGGGCCGCTTCTACTTCCTTGGTCGCTAGCTGCTCAAGGACTTGTACACTCTCCGTGACCACGATGTTCTCCTCTAGCTGAGAAAGAACCTTCCAGGTGGGATAGATACAGAAGACAAGGAGACCAAAGTTAAGGCCCATGCTGACAAAGTGGTCGGCTTTGGTAGATTGCATTCTTGTTATTGTCAGCATAGGTACGGTGTCACTCTCAGCATGAAGATGATTGCTTACCCCCAAGCGATTGCCTGCCCCATGGCCTCAAAGGACCTCAGAATACCACAGTGACGGTTGAGAGAAGCAATGTCGTTGGAAAGCTGCCCGACGACCCAATAGCAGAACTGCTGGAACGCCTGGCCACCAAAGACCCAGAACCAGATAATAGGGTACCCGGTGTTGAATCCCTCTGTAAACCAGTCCCATACCGGAGGCTCATCCATCTTGTTGTATTTATATTGCATGATGGTAACCCAGATCCACGTGCCCAGAAGCACCGTGATTATGGATGAAAATGCAATCTTGGCACGAATCCTCAGATTGATCTTCTGGCGATCTAGCAAGTAACCGACCAAGTATGAGCTAATGACGCCCGCCCAGTTGGTGACGAATGAGGAGAAGGCCCGGGATCGAACCGTGAAGTAAACAGTGAGCCATGTGCTGAGGAATCCAAGATAGAAGTAGCTGACGAAGAAGGCAGGCATCAGCAATATCATTCGTCTCGTACGCATCAGCGCGAAGACGGATTTCATTTCTTCCTTAGCAGTCGGTTCGTTGTGGATGAGGATCCGAGACCCATCCTTCCGCCGGACTCGCTCAGTAGGGCTCAGGAGGAATGCTACCGGAGGCCCCAAGCACATGATAGTAAGAAACACGATATAGGTGATACGACTAACAGACCCGGCCTTGTCTGTTGCCGAGTTCAAAGCAAGGTTGATTGCACCACCAACGATGGGACCGGAAGCCTTGGCAGTTTGCCAGATTGCCAAGTAGAAACCACGGTCCTGGGGGTGCGGGTACCCAATCATTAGGGTGGCCTCGGAGGTGTAGTAGAAGCCAATGCTGATGCCACAGAGAGCACTGCCGAATATTAGGAACCAAGTTGTTGGGTGCTCATTGTTGGTGTACAGGGCAGCACCATAGATTGGCATGCCTGCGGCTCCGATGGCCAGGGCATAACGCAGTCCGATGCGGTTGTTGAGCGCTCCGGCTATCAGACAGGTCACGGCGAACAGCGAGTACATGGTAGCATTGCCAGCAGAGACAGCATATGGCTTTGCCGCCCCGCCAGCTCCGAGGCCGCCAAGGGCGTCCCACATACCCGGAGCTGTGAAGGAGACAAAGCAGGCAACTGCAACTTGGAAGAGAACCGATCGAAACCAGTTGTGCTTCAGTACGGGGGCTTCGTTTACCGTACTTGCAGACTCTGCGGTGTTATGTGTAATGGTTTCCATCTCGGCCATGCTGTTTGAGACCGGCAGAATAGAGATAACGAATATCAAACAAGAAATCACTTCCCCAGGTCTGAGAAGAGTGGAGTAAGAAAGTAACGATAACAAAATGCCAACGTGGAGTTTTAGGTGTTTAAATAATCCAAACAAGCTGGTCTTGCTTGGTCTATTATCAGTCCAACATGGAGCTTGATTCCGGGATTCCCCAGAGTCTCCGCCCCCCGCAGGACTTGGTATCGATCAAACCCCATGATTCTTTGATGTTGGAAGATGCTATTGCGACTAAAACTTTATTCCGGCCTAAAACCAGGAGTAGGGTTTCATTGTCAGTTTAAGTCAGTGGAGACGAGATCTGGGAGGGAAGCCTTATCCGACGAGGCCCCCGTTTAATCAGCGAGTGGAGACAAGCGTCTGCGGGGAAGCTTGATGCGACAGAACCCCTGTTTAACTAGACAGGAGAGCCGGAGTTAACGGTATTAGGTTGGAAGTGGGCATGCAGTCGGGGTAGCAAAAAACATGGGAATGCTAAGCCACCAAAACACCACCAAATCGCTCCGGTGTTTTTTGGCACCCCGTAGGTACGATGATGCAGTTGGTTCGTAACGAACTAACCCAATTAGTCGAAGAAGAAGCAACCGGTGTCTTTGGGCAGGTCCAGCCGGTCCTTTGTCTCTGCCACACCTGGTGCAGCCCTGCCTTCATCTGTACGCCAAGAGGGGAGTCACCAGTTGGCTCAGGCGATAATAACTACATTTAACCTAGTGGATCAGTTTAGTGCAAATGGAAGTGAATGCCTCGTCTGGCACTTGTCATCCTTGCGAATATCAGCCAGAATGGTCATGGCGGATGGTCCAGTAGTGGATATAACAAAGCGACTTTGACAGGGTCCATCGCATCTCATTGCCATTCTATGAAGTGCGACACACGCTCATGATTCGCAAACCTGTTTAGTGGGTCTCCGGCCTGAGGGAAGGGTATTTATGAGTGCGAATACCTTGTCAGGCTCAGCACTGGCCTCTCTACGCTCTGCCGTCCTCATCGTTGTGACTCGCGAACACTCCCGGCGATAGACACCATGAGCAAACCTTCTGTTCTCATTATTGGCGGCGGTGTCTTCGGCACCTCTACTGCCTACCACCTCTCGCTGCAAGGGTACGGCTGCGTGACCGTCCTGGATCGTTTCGACGCACCATCCAAGGACTCAGCAGCGACAGACCTGAACAAGGTCATCCGTGTCGACTACCCTGAGCCACTCTACACCAGGTTGGGTCTTGAAGCGCTAGATGCTTGGAAGGATCCCAACTCGGTTCTTTCAGGCCTCTACCATGAATCAGGGGTCATGTTTTCCGGCACGGCGCCAACTCATGCCTGGCTTGAGACCACTCGTAAGACGATGGTACAGGCAGGGCGGAAAGGGGTGAGATATTTAACAAGCGATCAGATAGGGCAGCAGTGGCCGGCAGTCACCGGCAAGTTCTCGAACTGGGTCAATCTTTGGAGCCCGGCGGGTGGATGGGTACGTACATTCACGATTCGTATCGATGAGTTCTTTAAGCAAACTGGCTCTACTTAGGTGCCGTCCGGTGAAGCCCTCCTTCGAATGGCCGATGCGGCTAGAGCCAACGGCGTCAAGTACATATTCGGCGATGCGGGCTATGCTAGGCGGCTCGTATACGATGGCAACAGCAAATGTATTGGGGCCATTTCCAATGACGGCACCTTTCATCAAGCAGATATTGTTGTGGTAGCAACCGGTGCCAATACTGCCACTCTCGTTGAAGCAAAGAACGAAGTTGAGGCACAATGCTCAGCGATCTGTGTTCTACAGCTGAGGCCAGACGAGATAGCCAAGTATAAAGACATGCCAGTCATATCCAATCTCGAGCAAGGTAATTCTATCCTTGGGCCTATAGAACTACGGCTTAACAAGACTGCAGGCATCATCTTTCCACCAGTCGAGGATGGCTTGGTCAAGCTGATCAGTTGTCGCGCGATTACGAACTACAGGAATAAGATTCTCCCCGGCATTTCCATTCTGCATTCGACGGGAGACTATCCTTTCGATGGCTGCCCTAAAGAAATTGAGGACGAAATCCGATCTTTTGTTCGGGACACAGTGCCTGAATTGGCTGACCGCCCCTTTGTCTCAACCAAACTGTGCTGGTAAGTTATCTTTGTCTCTGTTTGAAAGACTGCTGCCAGAACTGATCATGCTGCGTGGTAGGGATGGTGTGGCAAAAGATCTAAACTTCAGGGTCTGCCCGTACCCTAATGCAAAGGGCCTATATGTTGCTACCATTGGGTCCAACCACGGCTTCAAGTTTTTGCCGGTCATCGGCAAGTATGTCGTGGACATGCTTGAGGGAAATCTTGAGAAGCAGTGGGAGGACCTTTGGGCCTGGAAAGATGGAAGAGGGCTCGACGGAAAACCTAATCCTCACCCCTTTCAATTGAGAGATATTTCAGAACTTCATGGATGGAAGGAGAGGCACGCTGCTGGACGGGGCAAACTGCCCTGGACCTGGAGTCGTCTGTAAGTTTGCCGTGATTCAAACTACAAGACTTGAGCAAGATCTTAAATACATGTTCTGGCATGATTTTAAACGTAATTGTGACGCTGTTCAAGTTTGTATTAGGCCAGTTGCCCGATCTATGCCTCAATCCTGGTGAAGTTATCGCATCCGGTGTGAATACACCTTCCTGAAGCCACCCCGCGCTCCCTTCTCTTCGAGAGCGAGGGATGGTCTTCAAACAACATTCAACGCGAGGTCACATCCTGTAAATCTTTTTGATTACAGCTAACTAACGTCTCTTATATCACGAAGCGGAAGCCGGGCGGGTGTACTTGGACAAAATCGTTCAGTTGCTCTCTTATTTCCGCTTCTCGATCTTCCTATTCTCAAGAACCAACAAGAAGTAAAGACCAGTAGCCGCACAAGTGACCATGAATACCAAACCCTAACCCTCTGTCACTACCTTCCTAGCGCTCATATCGCCCATCGCTCGGCACCTCTCGCGCTGTCTTTAATTACAATAGCAGGTGCAACCTTCGCAGCGCCAACGGCTCTGACCCTGCCTCGCGCACTGAGTAGACAGATTAGCACCGGCCGCTGCAATGTATCAAGAACACTAGCGCCAATAGAAACACTTGAAATAGAAGCATCATGAAACTCGGCGTATTCGAAAAGAACTTACGACAGCGCCGCAGCCACCATCCTTCCCACCACAGTAATAAAACTGAGGGTTACATGCTGCTTGTCGCTTTGAGATCTCTAGATTCTGTTTATCTTGCTGAATGGCAGCAGCGGTGACTGTGGTAACGCCTAGGGTGATAGCGACAAAAATATCGCTGAAACGCATCGTGGATAGGATTTAAATCAAAAATGGTATGGTAGTTGTTCCTTAGCTTTGCGAAGTTGAATATCGAGAAGATTGCAAATAAAAAAAAAGTATCGACGATGCGACCACTTATATAGAACTCTGTCTAGTCAGGTGGTAAAGCAAGGCACCGTTTATCATATCTACCGATCGAATCGACTGGAAGTACCGACGAAATTTAGATTTGAGGCCTATTAGGAGTACCATAACTAGTGAACTCTATCATCGTCACTCTATATACTTAATACCCATGACTCTGAAGCTTATGTTCCCAGTGCTGTGGCTGGGGTGAGGCGTGGCCGGTTAGCAGTTCGGCTAGCTAGCTATGAGACACTTGGCCAGCATTGCTCGGGACTCTTTCAGTGAAAGGGAAGACCTCGGACCGCGCAATGCATGACATGGCATCGGCAGGGGCCGAGGGAGAGTTCAGTGAAAGAGACGAAGGCAGTTGGCCAAAAAACGAAAGAACCAGGTCGCGGGAACCGGGACGACAAGGGTCTACGGCAAGGTAGGGTAGTTGTGGTAGTGTCATGGCCCTCTGGAACAAAGGTCGGGCCGACTGGTAGATTGACCTCAGGTGCTGGTAAAGGCCGCTAACTATTAGAATATAAAGGGAGCCTTAGTATAAAAAGGAGGTCTTAAAGAATATAGCTATAACGTTAAGCTAAAGTA
>JAAGWO010000544.1:0-28675 GCA_013266205.1 Fusarium decemcellulare
CATCATCATCGGCGTGCTCGGGCTGGGAGGGAAGCGGAGGAGGGAGGTCGCCGGAAGTGCTGGACGCAAAGAAGGTATGACGGCGCATGTCCGTCTCACTGGCCATGTTGCCGCGGCGGCGTAGGAGAGGCATGGCGGCGACTGATCATGGTACGCGGCCAGCCCGGGCGTTGTCAAAGATGCAGGGCGGCGTTGGAGAGAGAGCGTGGCAGGGCGGCAGGCGTCTCACGACCTACCAAGCTAGAGGTTTGACCCAAGCGTGGCGGAGGTCATTGAGGCAGCTCCAGCGCGTCGATGTCGATGATGGGATAGTAGCAAAGGGAGGGATCGCGAGTGCAGGTGAGGTCGCGAGGCTCGTGGGTGTCGATGCTGCGAGCAGGTCGTCTTTGATCACCTCTGGCACCCTGATGCAGTGCTTGGCCAGGGGGATGGGCTGGGCCACATTACAGCCTCAATTGGGCAGGCCTGTCTGTCAGCCTACCTCCCCTGTACAGTGCCCACGCATGAGGTGGATCCCGTGTGGCTGGGAGGTACCTGGAAGGCCCACTGGAAAAGGCTTCTACGCGCTAGTCCCTCAGCGCGACCATGTGGCTGATGCACAGTGCATACATAGCCGACGGCTTATGGCTTTCCAGGGCGGCCGTTGTTAAAAGGTGTCTGGTTATCCCTAATTTTAGCGGTTAACGGCGTGGAATAACTCAAGCCAGAGAGAGGCCAGTCTGGTAAAAGCCCCGCTCCCGCTCTCTGACAACGACGACGACATCATGCCAGTTGGTTCCCCTCCCGGCCCTTTGCGGGAAAGCTGAAGGAACGACGCCATCTGTGGCTTCTGACCCGCCTCGCACTGTCGCCCGCTATCGACTGGCTGAGCCTTGAGACTCGGCACAACCGCCAACCATCATCTTGCACTCTCATATCTACAACTCCAGCACTACATCATACTTGATCATCCATCGCCTCTGACCTCCAGGTTTCTGCCATCCCCCCTGCTGAGGGTCGGGCAATCCTCCCTCTCGGGCACTTCGATCAAACGCATTCATCGACTGCGCTGCGCCTCTGCGCTTCTCCGCCAAAGATGAAGTTGAAGATACTCGCGGCCGCTCTGTTGCTGCTGCAGGCCTCCGACGCCGCCGGCATCGACACTCAGCGACCCATCCCCTATACTCAAGCTGGCAACACCAATACTCGACTCTTCCCCTTCCTCACTAAGCTTCGCGATACTGCAGTCGAGTTCATCTTTGGGCGTCATCCGACAAAGGACACCAATCAGCCGCCTTCCCTCAACCAGCTCCGCGCTCAGTACACAAATCAGCTGGTCCTCCGTTTTAATGTCACTACTTCGCACGAAGAGGGCGCCCTCGCCGACGCTGCCGCTCGCCTATTCCTCGATGTCTGGGCATTTACTGAAGATTACGTCGACATTCGCATGCATGCCAATAAAGTTGGTCCTTTGCTCAGCCTGCTGCCAAAATCGCTTCACACATCATATTCGACTTTGATCCCCGACTTGGGCGCCGTCTATCAATCACCTCCCACCGGCGGATACCCAACTCGCGCCGATCCTCAAACCGTCGCCCCAGTGCTCAAGACTGCCTCATCGCCAGGAGACAACCTCTTCTTTCAGGACTATCAGCCTCTAGCAGTCGTGATTCGTTGGATGCGCCTCCTCGAGGCAATGTTCCCGTCCTATGTCGAGTATATCAACATTGGCAAGTCATTCGAGGGTCGCGACATGCCTGCTCTTCGTGTGGGCGTCCCAGACCTGCGACCTGATGCGCCCCGGCGAAAGACGATTGTTGTCATGGGTGGCTCGCATGCCCGCGAATGGATCTCAACCACCACTGTTAATTACCTAGCGTGGGCTTTTATCACCAGCTACGGTAAAGAACGAATGATTACGAAGCTACTCGACGAGTTTGATATTGTGTTCATCCCAATCGCTAACCCGGACGGCTTCGAGTACACTTGGCACATTGACCGTCTCTGGCGGAAGACGAGACAGCAAACCAACCTTCAGTTTTGTCGCGGACTTGATCTGGACCGCGCTTACGGATATGAATGGGATGGCTCACAGGTCCAGCGCGACCCCTGCTCTGAGAGCTATGGAGGAGAGAAGCCCTTCCAGGCCATTGAAGCGGTTCAGATAGCCGACTGGGCGCGTAACCAAACATGGAACAACAATGTGCGGTTCATCGGCTTGATTGATCTGCACTCATACTCGCAGCAGATTCTGTACCCCTACTCTTATACCTGCTCGGTCGACCCGCCAAATCTCGAGAACCTCGAGGAGCTCGCTGCGGGCATCGCCAAGTCAATTCGCCTGTCTAATGGGGAGTCATACACAGTGACATCGGCTTGCGAGGGCGCAGTATCGGCACGGGAATCCAGCGGCGGTCGGTTCTGGTCCCGTATTGAGTCGGGTGGCGGTTCTGCAGTCGACTGGTTCTACCACGAGATGCGAGCCCATTACAGCTACCAGCTCAAGCTTCGAGATACGGGCAGCTACGGCTTCCTGCTGCCCAAGGAGCACATTGTTCCGACGGGAGAGGAAATTTTCAACGCAATGAAGTACTATGGAGACTATCTCCTAGGAAACAATGGCATCGAATGGTTCCCAGAAACCGAGAAGGACGACAGCGTCAAGGCGAATGACGAAGAACTATCGTTTAGCCAGGAGCTTCGGCGGAGACGGTTGCGAAGATGAAATTGAACAGGCACAAAGCACTGTATCCAAGGGAAAGAGATTGGACAAGCAGCAGACACACGGGATCAATGTTTGAACGTAATGAAGTTTTTTAATTTTGTTTATATCACACTATAGAGCGACGAACTGGGGCGTCTAATGGCCACCGCGCAAGGGCAGGACTCGGAAAAGGGCGCGGGAACAAGGGTGGCCTAGCGATACATTGGAATGAATTAATTTTGAAACAGCGCCATCATCTCTCTTGCAACGATGCAGCTTATTAGCCCAGAGCATAGGTGATGGAGGTGTAGGCAGCCATGAGCTTCAGGGTAGTGTCGCAGAGGAAGCTTCCAATAGAGCCCCTGGATGGACAAAGTCAGTATGGATGGAGTCTTGGTGAGGGACCCAAGTGAAGGAGGGAGGAGACATACCGCATGCGACCCTGAGGACCGCCGGACGAGTAGCCGATTGCATAGTAGATGCGGGAGAAAGCCCAGCCGGCGCCGATAGCGGCAGAGGCGACGGGGAAGCGCAGGCCGGAGATGAGAAGAGCACCAAGGAAAGAGATCTGGTTCTCGGTGAAGTTGGCGTGAGAGCGCTGGGCTACAGGGAAGTGAGTGTCAGTAAAGATTGGATGCATCCACATGGAGATAGGGGCGTGGGTAGGCACATACCGCAGTTGAACTTGAAGGCCTGGGGGTCCTTCTCGGCAAGCTCGTTGCTAGCGTAGGGGATGGGATACTTGAGACCGCTGGCCTTGCGGGCCTTGCTGGTGAGGAGGACGTGGAGGGTGTTGATGAAGAAGGTTGAGGTGGCGGCGACGAGGACGAAGCTGGTTGTGCCGGTTAGTTTGCACAGAGTCTGAGGTTGAGCCATGTGTGGTTTCATCCTTACCCGTACTGCTCAGGGAGTTCGATGGTGAGAGGCATGTTGACGGCGTGTAGCTGCGAGATGTTTGTATATATCAATTGAGTCTCAAAAGCTGGCAACGAGGTCCAGGTTGTGTTTAGTATAGGATGTGTGAATCCAGGCGGAGATAGATACGTGGTCTCGGGGCCCTTGTTTTAAATACTGGCCCGTCCAGCTGGGCGTAAAACTTCTCTCCACGTCTAATGTTTGATCGCGGAGCGGGCCAGCCCCGGGTAGCTCCACCCGGAAGAAGCCACCGGATGTTAGCAATGAGATGTGAGGCGGCGGACTATGGCTTCGATCGGGCGATTGGTAATTACATGTATTGCGTTGATCTGGCTACTCTATTGGCTCTGGTCTGTCTACTTGCCAACTCCAAGGGCCATGGACGTCGGACCGTCGGTGGAATAGCTGCAAGAAAGGGGGGGAAGACGGCGATACGCCGAGGCGCGACCCGCTCCGCGCGATGATCCGATGGAGGCAGTATCTAGACTCGCAGCTAAATCGGAAGGTTTATTAATCAGCATCATGGATCAGGTATGGGGGAACCGAAAATGAATATTCGGATTGCAGAGCAAGTTCGGATTTCGGAGTTGGATTTGCTGCCGCAGCTCTCCGCAGCAGCCACACAACAGTTGGCGTCGCCGGGAACGGCCAGATTATGCCGACGGCCCAACTATGTACTCCGGGTCGTGGATTGGCAAGCTGCAACTGTGTCTTTGAGTGGACTCGGTTTCGCGGGTACCTGACATGGCATGCGAAACTCCGCAACTTAGCCCAAACTCCGCAAGCCTACCCCATAGTTGCATCCATACATAGAGATATACATGCACAAGGCGTCCCAGTTTCACGATTCGACAGCCAGCTTGCGTAACACTACATACACGAGACAGAGATATGGTAATCATCAAACAAGAAAGGGGGCCGCTCCTTGAATCAATGGTCAAACAGCCGGGACAAAAACCCACCATCAATCATTGTCCATCAACAGCGCATAGTGTCTGCTCGTTATGCTACACTCCAACAACTAACCAACAACTCACCCTGTGCATCTCTCCTCAGGAGTCCGCCACGGAAGCCCGAGTCCTTCAAATACCCTCCGCTCCGCAGTCTCCATGTCCGGAGCTTCGTCCCCAGTGGAGCTCCCTTCCAGATCTACCCATTTGCCGTCAGCCCTACGCCGAATCCCGCTGCTGTCAAACTTGAATCCCTTTTCCCTCTTGCAGTAACGTCGCACATCACGCTGGAACGTCGTTCCCCCGCTCCAACCCAGCACCGCGCACCCCACCGTCTTCCACGGGCTGATGATAATATCGACTCGTCGGTGCGGTGCGTCGTCCCTGCTCGGGTCTCGCCAGACAACCAAAGCCTTATCAAGGGTGTCAAAACCGGATTTGCTTGGGGCATCGCCCTTCCATGACAGGGGCCGCTGCCCTCGCTCGCTGTTGTGGAGCGAGAGGGTGAGGGTGTGCGTGATGAGGCGTGCCTTATCGAGGCTCGCAACCACCCTTTCCACTACTCTCAGCGTCTTGCTTTCGTCTCTGTTGCTCAAGACAACATCAACATCGCCGCACTGTTGCTTGCCTCGCCGGTATCCTCCTGCAATGACCATTTCAAACCCGGGATCGATCTTGCGTGCATATTCTAGGATGGTAGCACCTATAAATGCGGCCTCGTCCCGAGGAATCTTGAGCAGAAACTCGTCGTAGTACTTGACTCCAATCTGTTGTGCGCGACTGAGCGAGTTCCAGCCATACTCTACCACATCATCCAGGTCTCGCCATCCTGCAGTCGATCAGCCATGACATTTATCGGTCCACTTATAAAGACACTGACCTTTGCGGTAGAATTCGCGTGCTGTGGTGTCTCCGACTCCCCAGATATTGTAAAAGAGCTTGAGTACCGAGACCATAGGGTCGACATTGGCTTCACGGACTTCTACCAACTCTCCTTTTTCTTTCCACTGATGCCAGAGCTCGGCGATTTTATCACCGCAGCCGGGCAATCGTGCTACTTCTGCTCACCCGTCAACACGGGTACTATTCATGACATGGTATATATCGAGCTTACCTTGGGAGGTTTTGAGCTGATATGGATACGCCGCCACGGTCGCAATGGAAGTAGAATAAGCCCTCACGCCAACTTCATCAGCCCGAAGTCGACGTATGGTTCTGACCTCAGTCAAAGCTGCGACAAACTCCTCGTTTGGTGGGTTCACCGGGGTAGGTCGTTGACAAGAGTATGTGGTCTTAAGAAAGTCAGGGACCATTGGCAGGGCAATGTCGTGCTCCGAAGTTGTTTGACGAACAAGACCAGGTGGATTCTGAGATAGCGTCGCAGAAGAATCGGGGCGACGTCTATAACGATCGTGTATTGACGGGTTTACTGGCTGTGCTTTCCGCTCTTGAACGGCACGGTCCAGGATACTCGATGTTGACAGGTCTTTGGTGGCGGTGGTGGTGGTGGCAGACGTCGGCGTAGCATTTCTCGGTGTTGCTTTCTTGCCCTCGTATAGGACATATGGCTCGATGGGTAGTACTCTGCCCTGCTCAAGCGAGCTGTTTAGCCATGCCAGCTTGACGACCCTGATTGTACTGCCATCCTGTTTGGGCTGCTCAGTAATCCTTCTCCTCTTAGGGCTTGGTGTATCATCTGAGCCTTTGCGAGCTTCTTGCAAGTCCACAACCACACTGAGCTGATGGGACCTGTCATCTTGTGCCTGCGGCTGCTCCAGAGGCACGGTTTCGAGCCTTGCCCGCCTCAGCTCGAACTTGGCACGCTCTGACTTGGAGATGTTGCCCACGACTATTTCGGCTTCATTGATGTCATACGTCAAAGTTGGAATCTGGTCCTCGAGTTTGTGTAGTTCTTCGGATTTTAGATGTGTCGACAGGAGAAAGATGCGCGGCAAGTCAAGAGCCATTGTAGCGACGGCCCTTGTTGGTTGACTGCGGCAACCGTCATGACCCGTTCAACAGTTCGCATCAGGATAACGCAGAGGTTGAATGGTATGAGAATGCATTGAGATATCGCAGGGGGGAGGTTTCTCCGGCACCAGCACTCAATAGCGCCTGATAGGTCGTGGAGAGAGTGTTTGCACGAGAAATCGCAAGTAGATTGGGAGAGACACAAAAAGGTGCGGGATGGCGGACGACGGCGCCACGGGATGAATAACGCAGCGGCAAGCCGTTGGTCGTTACTCCCGCCCAAGGTAAGCACAAACAACGTCGCTGAGATAATTCCTCCGATCTCCCGGCACTCGCAACTCAGTCATTGCCACTTCCAAGATGAGCTGCTGGTCTCTCAAATTCTCTTTGATGATTGAGAAATGATATCATTTTCGCTTCTCCAACTCCCAAAATCTAGAATAGTGTACACCCAATCCCAGAGAATCAGTCTCAGCACAGCACCGCGCCTATTGCCGCCTGCCTTGCGAGTTCCCCTTTCCGTACCAATTTGATCGCCGTTGCTGTCCTGGCCCTTGGCCGCCCTTCAAACGGTATATGATCCGTGTATAAATTATGTAAGTTGGAGGTCGGGAGGGAATTAAGAGGCCTGTAGTCATGGTAGACACTGGTCTATTCGTCTCGGCGTGCCCAAGTCCCCCCCATCTAAACATCTTCAAACTCAATCTCCTCTTCACTGTCCTCGTCATCATCTTCCTCCTTCTTAATCTCTGGCTGTGGCTCAAGCTTGACTCGCTTGGCCTGTCGCTCATCCGAGCTTTCACCATCTCCGGACGGCTCGACTTTGATCGCTGGCGTGACTGGTGTGTCTCGACTTGACGCGTTGTTTGTGGCAGGCACATCTTCAAACTCATCCTCATCCTCGTCTTCCTCGGACCCGAATTCGTCTTCTTCTCGAGCTCGTTCCGCTGCCTGTTCTGCCTTGAGTTGCGCAAAGATAGTATCAAGCTGGCTATTGGTCTTGGTATCTGGTGCTGAGGCGAGATCCGAGTCTTTGGAAGACACCTTTTTGACCGTAGATGTAACACCTGGAACAGCAGTTGCCGAGAAGGACTCGCCGGTAACCGTGCTGTTGGACATCCATGCTGGGAGAGCATTCTGCTTCGCGATTTTCTCCTTGCGCGCTTGCTCCGCTGCCTTTTCAGCTTCTGTCGGGCCATCCGATGTGGAGATGTTAACTGCAATCGATTGTGGTCCAGTGTTCGTCAGACCCTTGACTGCCATCGGTCGGTTGGCTCCAGAGTCCGCCGCCACAGTCTGGGCGCGCTGGTGTTGCGCATCTCGCTTCACCGGGCGGGCGTTGGCAAAGGCACGATCGAAGTCGCATTCGGGGATGTGGACGGCATCGATCTTGGGTAGGAGTTCACTAATAAACTTGAACTGGTCATTGAGACGCGTCGACTGCTCATGGCCGGTAGATGTTCTGTCCGCCTCGAAGGTGAGGGTATGGTGGCATCGGTGGCAGAGGAAGCCATCAGGACCGACATTGTCCAGGACCTCCATGGCAGTCCATTCCGCTTTGCAGAATGAGCAAAAGTATTCTTTCTTCTCGTTTGCTACTTGCGTGGTACCCTGCACTTCCTTGTCGATCGTGTATACGCGCCACTTGATGGCGTCGATGGTATTACGGTAGTTGATGTAATACCACGTTCGGTTGCTCGGTCTCGGATTTCCTTCTCGCAGCTCTGAACGTGTGTGTCTGATGGGCAGTTAGTGGCAGGCATTCTCCACAGGAAGCGATCTCGCTTACACTGTCAAGAACCTATCTTCACGTAGTTTGCCGCATATCTTGTGAAGATCCTTTGTGTTGATAGCCATCAGGTAAGCCAGGTCGTCGTCTCTTAGCCTGCGACACATATCTCATTAGTAGATATATCGCATTCTCCAGATCGATATGCATACGCTTCATGAAGAATGAGAGCATCGATAACGAGGATGTCGCGAGTCTGGTAGAACGCCCGCATAACGGACTTGATGAGGGTGACTGCGAGATCCATGGTGTTGAATGCAAGGCGCACAGCGAGTGACCACAGGAGGGGATTGCGCAGACGGAGTGTGTAATCGTAAGGCAAGGTAGGCCAAGCGGCTCGAGCGAGAGAGTGTCGCGGTAGAAGAGCGGCGGTTTGCGATCAGGGCCTTGCTGTCCGTCGCGACGAGGGAATGGTGTTGCGATCGAGGATGCCGTCTCTGACGAAACGAGGCCCGACAACCATTATATAGGCAGGCAATCTGTCATGGCGGGGCAAGGACCGAGTCTTCCGATCTAACGACCTAGGACGACAGGCCTTTCTATGGTTCGCGCGAGGAAATGCGAAGATGTCTTCGTGAGGTTCAAGTTGCTGCATCAAGGAGGGTTGCTCTTTGTCTTCAAGGCACCAGCCTTGGATGAGTGGGGCCGGGAGCTTTTCAGGACCCACAGGCTCGAGGTAACTTAGCGCTCAGCCTCACTCACATGTTCAGCCTCATCCCAAACTTGGCTGATGCTTGGGAAAGGCTTCAGAGCAGTTGAATACATCTATAGTCCGGCTTGGCACCAAAACCAAGCTCACGATGGGCTCTGCATTATTTTGGATATTCAACGCAGCACTGTACAATTGATATACGCAACAAAACCCATAAATTCGTACGCAGTTTGATGCGTCTAGAGCTCGTGGGGCTCAGTACACTATAGTTTGCAACACAACAAAATTCCCAGCTGCCTGCCCATGCTCCTCGAAAGTAAATTGCATTGGTCCTCTCTTTAACTTTCATTACGCGTATTTTCTCAACTGTATTCGAGATTAGCAAGCGCGAATTAGTAAACCCGGGGATAGGAATAACTCACATCCAGAGTAAGGGTTCGTGAACTATTCACCTCCTGATCACGGTAGACGCCCACCAGACTGTCGCTGTCCTGGAAAAGCCCCGCTTTGAGACTGATCACGATGAACTGCATTCCAGGACCAGAGTGGTCCTGGATATACTTCTTGATCTTGTCCACATTGGCATTGTCCAGAGCTGCGTCTACCTCGTCGAGAACGAAGAATGGGCTCGGCTGGTAGCTGTGGATGGCGAATAGGAGTGCTAGCGCAGCCATCGTCTTCTCACCTCCCGACAAGTGCTCCATGTCTCGGAAACGCTTCAGTGGCGGCATAGCATGATACTTGATACCCGATAGGTATGGCATGTCTGTGTCCTCCTCAATGTCCAGGTATGCTTGGCCACCAAGGGGGTATGCCTCTGACCGCGTAAGATCTTTGTACACGTTCGATATTTGTTCCTGGATATGTGTGAAGGCCTTGTTGAAGAGCTCAAACCTCTTCTGCTTGACTTCGTTAAAGGCCTCCTTGGCTTCCTGTGCTGCCGTCTTGGACTCCTCGTACTCTTGATCCGTGAGTTTGAGCCTAGTTTCGACGCTTTCTAGCCTTTCCATAGCTCGCATGTTGGGGTTTAGTTTCTCCAGCTCAGAGGTTAATGTAGCAATCTTGTCTGCCAGGGTCTCCTCTACACTTGCCTCATCCGACTGTATCAAGTTAGTACTAGTGCTTAGGGACAACAATTGGTGCTACTTACGCCTTTCAGCTCCTCATCAAGTCCGTCAAAGTCGATGGCAATTCCATGGTCGTCGAGAGCGATATCCATCATCTCTTCATCATCTTCATCCACGTCCATGGCATCTGGATCTTGGTGCAACAGATCATCTTCGTTAGGAAGATTGTCCAAAGTTCCTTCCTCGAGGGGTATGCGAATCTGTTCCAGCCGACACCGTCGAAGAAGCGCTGACTTGCTGGCACTGTTCTTTTGAACTATTGTCTCGAGTGCGTTGACGCTCTTGAGGCGCTCATCAATATCCTTGCTGCGCTTCTGTACCTCAACTTTGGCCTCTGACACCTTCGCGTTCTTTTCGCCAAGCGCTGCCTTGTTCTCTTCGAGCGTCTCTCGAAGAGCTTCTAGCTCGTCTTGGTCATCTCGCATCGAGTTCTCGATTTCGTCCTTTTGCTTGACGTATGTCTTGGTATCATTCCTCAGCCGGCGGATGTGGTTCTGCATCCTGTTGATACGAGACGTCGTGTCCTCATTGCGGGCTTGTTCCCATTGTAGTCGACTTGATAGCTTCTGCTTCTGAACTTCAAACTGATTGCGCTTTTCCGAAACCTCTTGTTCGAGTTTGCCCTGAGAGGCCTCATAGGCACGGATATCACTGTAACCCAGACGAGAGCAGAAGTCTGCAAACACCTCGTCCTCAACTTGTGCGATAGCATCCTTGAACTCTTGGCATGTCCGCTTGGTACTTTCGAGCTGTGACGCCTGTTCTTGATACTTGGGCTGCAGCTCCCTAAGCTGCCTTCTCTGGTTGTCCAGCTCTCGCTTCTTGCTTGAGTGATTCTTGTTGAATGCTGCTAGCTCCTCTTTGACAGTTGCCAGGCGTCTCTCTAGTCCTGTCGTTTCACTATGCAGTGATTCCTCCTGCGCACCACGCCTATCAGCCTTCGGCAGTCGCTCAATCTCATCCTTGAGTTTGGCGGCGACTCGCTGGAGGTTTTGTACATCAGCTTCCTCGAATCGCCTCTTGTTCTTTGACTCGGGGCCGCGACCACCCGTCATGAGGCCTGCCTTGTGAATGATGTAACCCTCCAACGTAACTGCTTTGACTGGGATTCTCTTATCGTAGCAGATGTGCTTAGCGACATCAAGGTTGTCGCATACAACAGAGCTTCCACATGCATATGACATGGCGCGTTCCACGGATGAATCGAAGTTGATGGTATCGATAGTCAGTCTGGCTCCAGAGAAACCCTTGACGGCAGTATTGACGGCATTGACTTTGATGTTGTCAAGGGGAATGAAGGTCATGGGCGGGAACCTCTGCTCCTTCAGGTATTGAACACACTCGACGCCGACCTTCTCCGTGTCAACCACAACTGAGTCGAAATCTCTTCCAAGCGCCACAGCAACAGCCTCGTCAAACTTCTTTTGCTTCGGATTACAGAGTTCACCGATTCGGCCGCGGACACCCGGGAAGATTCGTTTCAAAGAAGTGACCATCTCTTTCATGCGAGCTTCCCTATCGTTCTGGCGCCGACCATCATCAGCCTCCCTGAGTTTCCTGGCGACGTCCTCGAGCTTTTCTTCGAGCTCGGTTCGCTTCTGATTAGTCCTAACACGCTCGGACTGAAGCTGGTTGAACTCCTTCTTTTTGGCATCGATTTCCAGGGACAGCTCCTTCGAAGTGGCCTGTGCACTGGTTCTCCTCTCGTCGATGCCCGTCAGTTCCGCCTCGATCTTCTCAATGCTTGCTGCGATACTGTCGACCTTTCCCTTCAGGTTGTTGACGGTCACCTCGTCAGCTTTTCGCTGTCGCTCCAGGTTTTCAAGCTTGGCCAGATTAGGGCCAGAGCGAGACATGACCTGAGCGCGGAGTGTGTTGTACTCTCTCCGATCCTCGTCGCTGACCTCGCGTCCTTGCTTCTTCATTTGCTCCTTATAGTCGTTCTCGAAGACTTCTCTGGCCTTTTCCACGTTTTCAATGTCTTTCTGAACCTTGAGCACGGTCTCTGCCTGTTGGTCACGCTCATTGGTGACTTTGGTGATCTGAGCTTGCAGAGTCTCGATTTGATGTGTAGATTCGTGAATCTTTTCTTCGATCGGGACGAGGCTGCTCTCCTTATCTTCGATGCTCCTTTCCTTGGCCTTGATATCCTTGTCGATGCGGGCAACCTGACGGCTCGCGGAAGCCTGCTCCTTCCGGGCAGCTTCGAGCCGCTTCTCAAACGATTCGACGTTGCGACGCAATTCCTTCAAGTTTTCTTGATGGTTTTGGATCTCGGCATACGAGTCATCCATAGCCTTCTGGAAATGGTAAAGCTTCCAAAGACTGTGGGTGACTATGGCGGCATCGCGCTCATCCGTCTTTTTCTGGAAGTTGTCGGCCTCCTTCTTTTGCTCGCGATATTGCTTGATCTCCGAATTGATACCACGCCGTCGATGCAGTTGGAAGTTTTGGTTATCGGCGGCCTGTTCTGCCTCGAGCTGTGTCTTTTCATACTCCACCTTATAGTCCAAACTTCCTGAGATTTGCTCGATCAAACGCGTGAGGTCCTGAGGAGACTGCGACGCAATGGCCTCGACATCACCTTGAAAAACAAGGAAATTGCGGGCCTTGATCAGAATGTTTTCTGCCTCGAGGGACTCGTTGTATTGCTGGGCGGTGACGACACGGTCGTTGATGCGGTATTCGCTAGCGCCCTGATTTGTGATTGAACGCTTCCACTTTTGCTCTTCGCCAGCGTCGTCCTCGTACACAGCCATGACCCAGGCAGTCTTGGGGTCCCCGCGGGAAGCCTTGTCGTCGCCGTCGGCATGTCCATTCGCGTCACCGTTAGTCTGTGCTGAGCCATCATCATTGATCTTGGCGGTCTTGAGGACCCGCCCTCGATAGACGAGATCCTTGAGGTGAGCGGAGCGTAGATGTGAGGATTTTATGCCCAGAACGAAGGATATGGCGTCCATGCTAGAGTGGTTCAGCAAAGCGAAGAGCGCGAGACGCAGGCGGAAACAATGCGACTTACGAGTTGGACTTGCCCGATCCATTGGGTCCGATGATGGAGGTGAAATATGAATCACCGAAGAGAAGGGTATGGTGGCCCTTGTAGGATTTGAAGTCTATGATGGCGGCAGTCAGTTCCAGGTCCCCGGACAGTTCACGCTCAAATTGTACCGAAGAGGGAATAACGTACTGAACAACTCGAGACGAATGAGCTTGCCCATGGTGGCGTCGGTGGGCAGCAAGCCCGGGTATCTATTCGGAGAAAGGTGTGTGAAAGGGATGGAAGAGGTTGATGTTGGCTTAGAGGGGTATCACGGGTCGCGAAGCGAATGCGACGGAGAGGAGGAGGCGCGTCAAGTGGCCGGGGCTCAAGTGCGACGGCGAGTCGCGCAAAGGAGGAGAGGGAGGGAAGCGCACAAGATCTGGTGCGGAGCGCTAGAGTGTGTTATACCGCAGAGTCTACCAATTTGAGGCGGCGAAGACGCATAATTGATGACGAGAATGAGCGGGTGAAGAAGGTCCTGTTTGTCGTGTTGCGACGCCTTGAGAGATGGTGGATGTAACGCGTCGCGCGACTGACTGTCCGGCTACCCGACCTCCAGGCTTTGGAGCTTCTTGGGGTTTGTCTCTCAGCGCTGACAATGCTACGCGGTTTGGGTGCTCTGACCTTGGTCCAATCAGATGACAGGTTCTGGTGGGCCGGAGCTGCCCGGACGGGACGGGAGAGCAAGACGCAGGTACGTACTTGCACCTGCGACTGCTCCAAAACTGCCCGCTTACAGCACCTACCTACAAGAAATGACGATGGAAGTGAGGCCAGACCAAAAGGTCCATCAGCTGGCAGTTGAGACACCGAGATACCGCCAACATGGATGCTACAAGAAGCTGTCCGGACTAGTCAGAGGGGACGGATGCCTAAGACAGTAGCTCAGCCACCAACCACTCAGAAACAAACGATGGACCACGCAGACTCCAGTCCAGTAATATCAAACAACCGAATGGGGTTTATTCTAGGTGAATGAGGATTCGATTCACATGACGATAATCAAGGTGTCGTGATACTCGTGGCCGCCTGGGCCTTGAAACACTCTTGGAACCAGGACCATGCCGAATACTGTGCCAGTCTGTTGGCGGCCGACGACGGCATCCTTATGCATGCTACTTGATTGGACAAGGCCTGGGGTATGAGGCTGTCTCAAGACGTCGCCCTTGGTATGATGCAACAATCCAGGCAGGTTCCCAGGTTCATGGTCAAAGCAACAAGAGTTGTGCCCTGAAGACGCGCTGGCGATCCAGCGACAAGAGCCCAGTTTGACCCGTGTGGCGCAAATGCATGTGCCCGTGGCGCGCCCGCCTTGGCTTTGGCCTGTTGTCTCCACCCCACCCACCAAGCTTCCAGCTAAGGTGGTCGCTTTCATCATCGTCTGGGGCCCAGCTTTCAAGGCGTTGGGGGACCTTGAGCACATCCAGGCGATCCCACGTGGATGTTTCCGTCACCGCTGGTGTTTCTCATTAACCCTCTCTGCCCTTTGTCCTTTCCTTTTCTTCCTCTTGCGCTTATTTGCCCCTTCGGCTGTGTTGTTTATCATCTGCATCACAAGTCATCGATTCTTGCTGGCCCAGCCGAATAGAAATGACCTGGTAGTCGCCCTTGCCAGTGTCTCCCCGTCTAACGGAGCTCGTGCAGCTGGCTTGTACAAGTACATTCATTCGTACTTCTTCGGGTTGTGCTGCCTGCGCTCCCTCACACCGTCCTTCTTCCCTGCCTGTGCTAGGATAATATTCCCCTGCATCCATCTTGCTCGCCCGTGAGTATTTCCCCCCGTTCTCCGGGATACTCTTTTATCTTTCTGATTCCGTCTTGTATTGCTCACACTCTTATCGACAGCTAAAGAGCTGAGCTGCTGGCTGCCTACGTCCTCACCACGTGCGACTTTCACAACAAGAACGCCATGGACGACGATACCAAGGCAGCCTCGGGTGCTGCCCAGGGCCTCAAATCCGACAATATCTCCACCGATAGTGATCCCGTTCTCACTCCCGGGCCCGAAGCTCCTGCGTCTCCAAACTCTTTGCCCGCCGACTCGGATGTTGACACTCCAATGCTGGGTGCCACCACGCCCAGGAGCTCGCTTCACTCAAGGAACCCATCCTTTTCTGGCAGCAGCTCAAATCATGAGGACTGGGACGTTCTGCCACCTCTGGATCGGTTGACGGTCCTCGATCTTCTAGACAACTTTGCCCTACCTCAACAGCTCGAAAAGCTACAAAAGAATATCTCTGCCCAGACCGACAAGGTTCGCCGGTCAAGAGAAGCCATTAAGTCCAAGACACAATCCGCTCGGGATCGTATGGTCGAAGAATGGAGACGCCGGGTGCCTGAAGCTGATGAACAGCTCGATCGGTATCGCAAGCAGATGCAACGCCGCGTCGACAAGCTGGGGAAACGGTGGAACGATACAAAGGTCATTAGCGCCCGAGAAAAGGTGTCATTCATCTTTGGCGTCATGAACATCTTTGTCAGCGGATACCTCATCGGCGGCTTCCCAGAATACTTCCACCTGTGGTACACTGTCCAGCTATTGTACTTTATGCCTATTCGCTTCTTTACCTACCGCCGACGGGGCTATCATTACTTCCTCGCGGACCTATGCTATTTCGTCAACTTCTTACTGGCTCTCTCCATCTGGATTTTCCCAGGCTCGAAGCGCCTCTTCACCGCGGCATACTGCCTTGCTTTCGGAAACAATGCCGTTGCTATTATCATGTGGCGCAACTCGCTCGTATTTCACAGCTTCGACAAGGTCACCTCACTCTTCATCCACATCATGCCCTGCGCAACTCTCCATTGCATCGTACACCTGCTTCCACCAGAGGATCAAAAAGACCGCTTCCCAGCAATTTGGACCATCAAACATTCGCCGCCAGGATCACCAACCGCCTATGCCAACGTTGTGTCTATGCTTGTTTGGAGCACCCTCCCGTACGCTGTCTGGCAGCTCAGTTACTACTTCTTCATTACTGTCCGCCGGAGGGAGAAGATCGCGGCCGGCCGGCCTACCTCGTTTACTTGGCTACGGAAGTCTTACTCCAAGACTTGGCTTGGAAAATTTGTCCTGGCGCGGCCTGAGCGTCTCCAAGAAGCATGTTTCATGCTAATTCAATATTCCTATGCAGTGCTCACCATGCTGCCCTGCCCACTGTGGTTCTTGAGTCGCTGGGCCTCGGCGGGTTTCCTTATGATCGTCTTCACCTGGAGCATTTATAACGGTGCCACATATTACATTGATGTGTTTGGCGTACGCTTCCAAAAGGAGCTGGAAGCTATGAAGGCGGAGGTGATTCAATGGCAGAACTCCCCGGAGCATATACCGCAGTCGCCTCCACTAGGTCCTCGGCCTGATGTCTCTTCGGGCCCTGAAAAGATCCAGAAGAAACCCGCCGGATCCACATCTACCGGCCAGATTCCATCGATGAATGAGGTGAACCGCGAGAAAGAGATGCTGGGCGATACTTCCCTAGCTCAAGATGATTCAGCTCGGCCTTTTAGTGTGGATAAGATACCACTCCTCGACGAGACTCGGAACTCTACCGCTACTGGAGTCGACGGGAAGTCCAATGATACTGCTGCCCGGGAAAGGAAAACGGGCGAGACATCGGCCGCTTGAGAGGAGATTCATGATGAGTGCATCCACATAATATCTGGGCACTTTGCGTGAGTGGTCAATTGCTTGTTTACCTGCTTATTTCAAGGTGTATGAGGTGTTTGAGTCACATTGGTTCTATAAGAGATGAGAACCCATCGTTCATTACTACAAATATGTCACGGAGGATACCCCTTTGATTGCGGATATCTCGGAGAGATACATTGGGAGTTTGCGAGTTACGACACGATCTGGAGTTGTCTCACTCTGTTTTGAGAATATTTGATGTTCAACAATTTGTTCTCAATTCTCCGATATTTGTATCGGAAAAAGCATGCTAACACAGCAATGTTGTTTCATGGAGATGCGCAGATGTTTATATATATTGCAAGCGATATTTGAAGTTTAGAGGCTAACTTTCACCCTGTCCATCGGGATTCACCAAGCTTCTTTTCTACCTTTGCCAAATAGCACTTGTGGCGCTATGCAAGCCAGATGATGAACGGAAAAGTCGCAAAAAACACAATCGCTGAAACTTCATAGCTTCTTTCGCTTGCTGCGCTTTGCCTTGCCGGCCTGGTTGGCAAGAGTCGTGCATCAAACCATACATTCATCCAAAGGGAGCATCATATCCGCTGAATCCCTTGTTCCATTGTCCCAAAAATCCCAGTTAAAGCAACCCCAGCCAACACCAACCCGTAAACCCTCCTGTCAAGCCATGGGAGAACCCAAGTCCAAATGTGACGCCATTTAATGCAGATGATGCAGCAGCCTTCAGGGTATCCTTTGTTCCATAATGCATGAGATGTGCCGTTTTGAGAGCCGTGGCTCTCTATGCCCAAGCATCTGTGAGATTCGATACTGGGCGCCGAGCCTGGCGAATGAGCCAGAAAGTGAGCCGGTCCGGCCCGGAGACGGCGTATCCAACTCTGTTGGATGATTCCGCAAGATTGAGATTTCAACAGCTGTCGCTGTTGTCTCGAACCGTCGCTTTTCACCGAATGACAGCCCAATCGGCAAGTCGGCCACAATTGTCACCATCTTCTCGTGTTCCCGGCCGTCGGCCAAATGTCGACCAGAATCTCAATGTCTCGTCTCCTGCACCAGTTACAATCGTTCGGCCATCCGGGCTCATAGCCAGGTACAGCACTCGATAGGTGTGGCCTGTGAGACTAGCCACCTGTGTCATGGAAGGATATTTCCAGACGACGATCTGGTTCTGGCTGTAGCCATGCGTGGATACGATTTCATTAGAGTTCTTTGACCACGCAATGTTACACACCTGGCTGCCTGTGTCAATCTCGTTGATAACGGATCCTTTGACGGTGTCGTGGAAGATGATGCGGCGATCCGCGGTGCCACCTCCAGACGCAAGCAAGCCACGTTGGTGAGGAGACCATGAGATAGCTTTGACGGCTGCGGTGTGGTCTGAAAACTTCCATAGCGGTGTTTCTGAGAGCTTATCCCAGACCATGAGCTTGTTGTCGTTGCCACCACTCGCCAGTTGTCCGTCTTCGCAGTTCCACCTAAGGCCACACACTTCCTGCTTGTGTCCGACCAGTTTCCTTAGCCACTGATCCGGGGCCCGGACATCGCGATGGTATATCAACCGATCGCGAGACCCTGATGTGAGAATGTGAGTGTTCCAGGCTAATGATCCAACCCGCGCGGTATGGCCAGTCATTGTTCGCAACCTCCGGGCCTTTTCTGCGTCCCAAATTTGTACCAGGCCTTTTCCGGTTCCAATAGCAAGGTGTGTGCCTTTTTGAATCCAAGACACACTTGTCACAGTATCATCCTCAAGCGTGCAAAGCTTGTTCACCTTGCTTGTCTGTGCATTCCACATGTAAACGCTAGAGCCGAGGCCAACGCCGAGAATGTTCGCACTCCCCCAATCTACCAAGTTTAGATAGAAGTCGTCGGCTAGTTCGGGAGCATCGAGGACCTTGTACGGAACTTTGCTGACAGCTCTCGGTTGACGTCTTGGACTGAGTAGCATCTGTTGACTCCCAAACCGTACTGGCGATAAGCTGTAGATCTCTGCTCGAGTGTCCAAGTTTGGTCCATGACGGCTTTGCGGTGTCTTTGAAGGAGTTGGGTGTCCGGCAACGTGAGTGTGGTGGCGAGGCGACATATACGAGAAGAGATTCTTGTGGGGTGTTGACGGTGTCAACGAGGACGATGGCAGCGACGGAGCTGAAGCATTGGTGGGAGGTGTGTGGGCTCGAGTACCATCGTTTGCGGGAATGTGAGAAGTTGTGGGGAGAGTTTGGTTGGGAGAGAGGATTGGTGTGGCTGCTTGAGGTACTGAGCTCTCAAATATCTCTGCACGAAGTAGAGTTGAGAAAGTACGGTTTGCTTCCTCCGCTGCAAGAGTAGGTCAGCATGACTATGCATTAAGAGGCTGCTGGGAGGCGGCTTACTCTTTTGGAAATGAAGCTCGCCATGAGGAGTGCGCTTCTTCTGCTTTGAAGGCGTGGCTGGTGATCCTTCCTCATGAAGCAGGCTGAAGCTGGCCTGAAGGTCCTGGCCGGAACGAGTCGGGATGAATCTACCCGATAGTTAGCACAAGATGATAGAATTAGATTAAGCAGTTGACGAACCGATCCCCGTTTATCCGCTGCCGCTTGCGATGAGGGCTGGCGCCTGGAGTACTCTCTCGCTGCGGACGTTGGAACTCGCGCAACAAAGCGCTGTCGACAGCGTCGACATCAAACGGGCTCGAGCGAGCGACGTCGCTTCTCCTTGCGTTGCTTCGGAGGGAGCGGTTTGACCCATTGTCAAGAGTATGTCGAGGTTCCAAACGGGCGCGATCTGAGCGCGGGGGAGGAGTAGATGCGCGAGGGGGAGTGGCGGCGTAGCGTTTAGAATCATCGATAGCTCGCTTTGAGGGGTGATGAGTCGCAGCGGCATTACCTGCGGCTTCATGAGGTGCCGCCATGGTCGAGATGCGGTTGCGTTGCGACTGCTCAGTAGCTGATTAGGATATCGGCGGGTGGGAAGCGGTGGAAGGAAGTGATCGTGAGGCGCAGGAGATTGATGGGAGGGTTGCAAGGCAACCAGATCGAACGTTGAACGAAGGGCCGGGGTAAGACGGTAAGGGCGCAATCCCCGTCCAGTTGATCTCGACGTCGTTCGCTGGAAGGTGTCTATCGCATCGTCTCGATCTCGCAAGGGCCCGGCAACGGGGTCGTGATGGTTGGGCACGGTACTGGCGGTCGATGACGCTCGGCTGGCGAAGGCTGATAGACTCGACGAGAATAATGGAATACGGCGAGGGGTCAAATGTCGCAATCACAGCCAGAGCTAGAGACGAGAAGCTGATGATGATGCGAGACGCGGTAGCTGGCGATGTGAGGCGTGAGGTGCGAGGTCCAAGTAGCAGGATGGAGGTCGAGGTGGGCGGGTGCGGTACTGGGCGCTCTGCCGGGTTTACGCTGAAAGGTGCGCTGGGGGTGGCGGGAAGAGGATGGACCGCCCGCTCAAGTTCGTGAGGGATGTTGCTGCTGGAGGGAGGTTGACCTGGGCTCGGGCAGGGCGCGCTAACAGGCGCGTGGCCAATCACAAACCTCAAACAGCGGGACGAGACCCCCTGCACCCACTGGGGGGGCTTTACAAGGAGGACCGCGGCCGGCCAGGAAACGCGCGGGTCAATAACAACAACCAAAATAATAGAGCAGCGACGTGATGCCCCTGCTGCTGCTGGATAGAATGGAGCGCATTGGGGGCACAAAGGACTGGACGGTTTGCCTTTGACGGATTGTGTTGGAAGGAATCGTTGTTTTCTTATATGAACTTCTTTGTCCTCAACGAGGCCGATGCAAGAATGGATCCCTTTTGATGGTTCAATTCCCCTCACGAAAAAAAAGCCGTTACAGGACAGAAATTCTAAGTTTCCTCCCGCAATCGACCTACCCAGGTGCCGGCACCTCCCCTCTCCCGACATGCTGTACGTACTACACTGTCAGCTACCTAGGTACCCAGGTACTGTAGCTTACGTAGGTACGTAGGTACGTAGGTACGTAGCTCGGGATCGGGAGGTGCCGATGTGAGGACGTACGGCACCCAACAAATCAAAGGTCCACTGCCGACCTGGTTGCATCATCATGAACAGCCCCCAAGCGAAAAGGCGGCATCGCACATAGATTAGGTCGACGTCTATTTATTATGGGAATAACAAATAAATACGGGCACCGAGAATAGCATTTTTTGCAAGTCTCACCTGGTCCAATCCTGCTAGCCAAGTGTCCACCGCTTGTTGTGTCTTTACGCGCCATTTTTGTCATGGCCCGCGTGCATATTTGTTGTTTTTAACATGTAAGTTGTGCATACAAACCCGGTATGTGGCCGTGTAAGTGCGCGCGTGTTTTTTTCCAGATACCTACCTGGCCCTCGCTACATAACAAAGCAGTCAAGTCGTCCAACTCGATACTGTTTTATCTACCTGAGGGGGGATCAACCCCCTAGGGACAGCCCGTGCGAGCCAGTATCTGCTCCACATTCTGTGATTTAGCGTTCTTGTTATCGAGGGTCATCGTTAGGCCATGCAACCGATGCCTCCAATGCACTTCCTAGCAAGACCACCAAGTAGCAACTTACCAAACAGTTGCGGGACGTTCCGCGGCTAGCTCGGGTTCTCAACCAGCTGCTTGGCAGCCTCAGCCCTGCCATCAACAGGATGTGCGGCGTACCTAGGTAGGTTTGTGCGCGGTGGTGTGTACCAATGCGTGCCTGAGCTGAACGTCGTCCCGGTACGTAGTTGGGCACCCTGACTGCGAGTCTGGTACGAGATATGTTGCTCTTCAAACAGACACGCGCGCAAGGTCAGGGTAGGCGTGATGCGCGGTACGGACGTGGTGCGGCAGAAATAACAGCCCCTGTGAGCCAGCCCAGCCGAGTTGATTGGTTGGCTACCAAGTCACCGTCAACTTGCTTGTTTTGGTGCCTCTTCTAAAGGCTGGGCTTGTCAACTCGGTTTCCTGGCGTATCAACTTGGAATCGTTAACACGGAGGCCAGCGTGTCGGCAGCCAATCGGGACGAGCCGGCCATCGCGCACAGTGCTAGTCTGTGCCTTGTCTGATTCCCAGCCACACACGCGATAACAGCTTGCGCCAGCCCTAACACGCGTGCACAGTAGGATCCGTGAAAACACTGTGCCAAACACGAGGTTTTGGAGAGGGGGCTTTGAGAACGAGGGGTCGCGTCAATGGGCGACGAAACGCCACTCAACGCGTCGGGTCTCAGTCGCGCGCGCCTTCCCCCTCATTGCCCCCTTTTCGACTCCCCCACCTAAATTCCAGTGTGTTTTGGTCGGCGGTTAGGTCGCAGGAGGGCTTGAAAACGACCCTGTGGCCGCTTACAGGTGGCCTTCCACCGACCCAGCAGTGACCTGGGGAAACACGATCACAATAACAGACGAGCAGGCCGCGATACGATGGCCTCACACACACGTGTCCTATGAACTTGGTCGTCTGCAACTCTTGTCGCTCTGCATCATCATCATCATCAAGATCATCAAGTCCACCCAGATGACTCTTATAGCCAAGGCTATGTTCGGCCAACAACTGCTCGCTCACGAATACGTTTCTGGCCCGTCGGGTCATCCAGTCATCAATTCGTTCTTTCGCTCGTTCTTTGACAATGTCTCTAAAAACAACATAAGTTCTATGGTTATTTGAGGCCGTCCTCCCACCGGAAGTGGCCCATGCCACGCTGCGCCTTTATTCTTGGCATGATCAAGCCGCCCCAAGAATAGACAAAAGAGATTTAAAAAGGGGGCGCAAAGAAAAGACAAGAAGAAAAGGATGATGTCAGTAGGTATTTGCCCAGAGACAGAGAGATCAGATAATAAAAGGCACAAAGGGCAGGCCACGGTGATGTCCTGCACCGCGCCTAATATGAGCCCCCCCTTGACACGGATGTATCTGTCATTTCATGCTTGCGCCTCTGCCTGCGCCAGCAATCTCTCTCGCCATCCGTTGCAGACCTCCTCAAATCCGCCAATCACTTCTCCACACACGCCTGCGCACTCCCTCTTCTCCAGTCGCTCACCCCAATTACCCCTCGTAAGCCATCGTTCGCCTTCTTCCCTCAGCTGCTCCTCTCGCCTCATCTCTGCCACAATATCCTTTGCGCTCCTGAGCCTTCGTGTTGCTGTTGTCGTCGTCTGGCGGGACATGTGGAGCGTGTCAGAGAGATAGTTGAGGGTTTGGACCAGATCCGATGTGATTGAGTGAAGGCCCGTCAACGAGTTAAATGCCGATGTTGAGGGCCGGGGCATTGTGTCGGATAGTGATAAGAGCAACGGGATCAAGTCGTCGATAGTCTCCGGATC
Organism: Fusarium decemcellulare; assembly: GCA_013266205.1. Taxonomy (NCBI): domain Eukaryota; kingdom Fungi; phylum Ascomycota; class Sordariomycetes; order Hypocreales; family Nectriaceae; genus Fusarium; species Fusarium decemcellulare. The sequence continues at coordinate 23,064 of JAAGWO010000544.1, forward strand.
CGGGGGCGCAACAAGAGGGGATAACAGAGGAAACGTGAGGTTGTGGATTTGTCGAGTCTGGTGAGTCAAGTGCGTGGTGAGAGCCGAATGTGCTGTTATCAACCTGTGATGCCCATTAGCACCCATAGCCCGTAGTTTTCAGGGCATGCTTGTCAAACCTTGAGGCGCTAGCCTCGACACTGGATTGTGATCCGAGGTCTCGCAGAGCGTTCGTGACTCGGTTGAAGACATCATCCGTTGGCCCGCCGTAATTCTCTGTTCCTCTTCGGGCAAGCGATTCTACGGCGTCCATCTTGGCCACCAAGCCGGGTGGCATCCCAGGGGACTCTAAGTCTGACTCGGAGCCATACTGGCTACCGTCATAGTTGCTCGGTTGTCGCTGGTGTTTCCGACGTGGAGAGAGGAGAGTGAGGTTCGCGGCTTTCGGTTTCTCGCCGTTCTGCTTCGTCGGACTACTCGTACCCGCCGTATCCTCCTCCTCTTCCGAATGGTCATGTCGGGCCTCGTCTCCTTGGGGTTCTACCATATCACTGTCGGCGTCGCCCTCGATATATTCGCCTTCATCTCCCGAGTCGGAAAAGGCGTCGGCCAGCTCATCCGCCAGGTTGCCCATGCCATTCCCGCCTAAGTCCAGGGCATCCTGTTGGTTAAAGCTGTTGCGGAATGGGGTTGAGGGGTCTTGTGCTGATGATTTAGATAGCCGTCGAGCTTGAGGCGAGCCTGAGAAACTATCGAAAGCGGACGAGTTCCGAGAGTGCCTGGGAGTATGCGGCGAGGACGGCATTTTCGTATGTCGGAAATGGGAAATGCGGATGATGCTCCCCGGACCTGGATGGTCTATCCTCGCAAGCTTGTGACTGCGAGCTTCTACCGCCAAAAGCAACAGCTGGGTAACGGATAAGGACGGATTATTCGGCTGCAAGGACTTGTCGAGGTCGATTCGGCGAGGTTTGGTCGCAGTGTGCGTGTCTATGCCGCGGGGCGGATGGTCTCCTTTCAAATGGGGGTGTCGAGGGAGAGATGTCGGCGTTGCTGGAAATGATATCTGCTCGGGCGACCAGGGACCCTTATTAGGTGCTAACTATTGACGGCACCAAAGTGGCGGCCAACGGACACACGCAAAATCGGTAGCGACAAAGAAGCGAGTTTCCGGGGAGATTAGAGAATACCTGATCCCCTCGGCCTTGGGGGTCAATACAGGAGAAATCTGCGAGTGTTTACACGTGGAGAGGTCATAAGAGATGTGATATGCCAATTTCATGCCGACTGTTGCAATGGCTGTGGTGCTCAACGTCGTCGTGGCGGCGCGATGTTGGAAGCCAAACTTGAGGTGGACCCTTCTTGGGTCTTAGCGCCAGGGTACATGCAGACAAGGTTGCGGTGCCTCTCTAACAGGCCCAAAGGGACCTGCAGAATGGGTACCGCCAGGGATACTCGAGGTTCCCCCGGCGGCTCAAAGCCTGTTCTCCAGGGAGCCCCTGCCCGTGGCTCAATGCGAACTTATCGACCAACTGCGGGCGCACAGCCACATCACACAAAAACAGCTTCATGAGCTCTCGCGGGGCAATTGCTGTTCCGTAAAACTTCTCCCCGCATAGACCCGGACAAATCAAGCGAGAGATTGGCTTCCACTGTTTACATTACCGAACACCAAGTTTACGGCTCTTGATTCACGCCAATCTCCCAGGCTCAACCCGCTGTTGATATATGTCAGGCGGCCAGAATTTGGCCGACAAGTTATCCATCAAACGGCCAAGATGGCTACATTTCGACGATTCCGACCCGACGATGTAAACAAGTTCTCCAAGTGCAATCTCGATCCCCTCACGGAAACATACGAACTCAACTTTTACCTCCAATACCATGCAAAATGGCCGTCTCTCTTTCAGGTCTGCGAAGATATGAACGGGAACATCGTGGGATATAGTGGGAATAATCCATGTGTTTGTGTTTGCCAGTCCAGTGCTGACCTTTGATGAGCAGTTATGGGCAAGGTCGAGTCATCGCCTGATGCTTACAAGTTCTCTGAGCACTACCTACCGTGGCACGCCCACATTACGGCACTCACCGTGGCCCCGGAGGCGCGAAGATCGGGCATCGCCAAGATCTTAACGGATCAGCTGGAAGTTGCGGCCGATGCCGAGAATGCTTGGTTTGTCGACCTTTTTGTCCGGAGGAGTAATCACCGAGCCATCACCCTCTACAAGAACCTGGGATATAGCGTCTTTCGCGTGGTCAAGGACTATTACGGCGACCATGCCACTGACCCTACTCAATCGAGCGAGGATGCTTTTGACATGCGCAAGCCCATGAAACGAGACAAGGACCATCAGCACATTCGGGACGACGGGGAAAACCACGTGGTTGAGCCTGAGGATGTGTGGTGAGCGCAATCCTCTATCAATTTTCCCTCCCTGAGACCCATACCGCGCCCAATACGCCAATCTCCCACTCCCGGATTCGTCAATGTGGCAAGGTCTTGCCACGAAGAACAGGGCCGCGGTTATCATGGAGATCATTCAGATCCAGGCTCCGTCCACTTCGTATACGCTACCGCTCACAAAGGTACTCTCAGGACCAAGAAGGAAAGCTATCACGTTGGCGCATTCCTCTGACGTACCCTGGCGTTGGAAAGCTGTCGGTTCGTCAAACTCGGCATCGTCTGGCCGGCTGTGGATGCCCCAGGCTTTCTTCATCAAGGGCGTGTAGATGGCTCCAGGGGCAACGGCGTTAACTCGCACCTCTCTGTCGCCATTCTCCTTTGCTGCTGCTCTTGTTAGCCCGACAATGCCGTGTTTGCTAGCGTCGTAGGCGCCGTGTCTGGCGAATCCTGCTCCCTTCGGTCAGTAAGGCCAATGGGTATCATTAAGTAGTGTGCGACTCGCCCTTGATGCCGTGGATAGAAGCGACATTAACAATCGATCCCCCGTCTACCACCCTACGCAGCTGTGCCCGCAGACAGTACATCGTTCCCGTGAGGTTCACAGCCATGATCTTGTGCCATTCGTCGTCTTCTAAGTCAGCAACTGGTCTAATGCCATGATGTTTGCCAATGATGCCAGCCACATTGGCTGCACCGTCGAGTTTCCCGTATCTCTTGACGGTGTCGTCCAACCAATCTTCGACCTCGGATCGCTGAGAGACATCAACCCGAGTCATCGAGAAGGGGGTGCCTTGCTTTTGGAAGTATGAAGCGGCACTCTCTCGGGCAGCGGAGTCGATGTCGGCGATGCTCACAGTGGCACCTCGCTGCGCGAGGACCTTGGCTGTTGCGAGACCAATGCCGCTTGCACCCCCGGTAATTGCGTAGACCTTCCCCAGGAGTGACATTGAGTACAGTGTTGTTGAGAGGGCGGTTTTCAGCTGTTGGCAGTACGATTTTGAGGTCCGTGGAGATGCGAAGGGTGCGGGAGGGTTTCACCTTGTTCGGTGCTACAAGCGGCCGGGGATCGTGGGTCGGACCTTTGACACCCGAGCTACTATCCCCGCATCACAGACAGCGAGTGATTGGGGGGATAATTGACTGTTTGTGGTGACATGCGTTCCCGATCTCCGGACGCAAGGCAGTTGGCTGTTTGAGTTATTGGGGTTGACAGGGGATACCTACTTTGCTCGCAGGTCGCATTCCCGATACCGATTGGCAGAGCTTAGGCTAGGCCCCCCCAAAGCACTGGGCTATGTTAAAGGGATGCCCAAGCACTCGCAGCCCAGCGACAACATGTGGCTGGGGTATATCAATATACCTAGCGACGTGATGTTCCGCCGGATGATCCCCAGCCACAGGTCTCCATGTCCAGGGTAGGTAAGCTAACGCCACATGTGACCATCTACCAACGCTGCCTCGGTGGTCGGGATTGTTTGGCAGTTCTTAGGCTCTACGATATCTGTTTTCTTCTTTGATTTTGGTGTGCTCTGGAGTAAGACAACAGATAGAAGATAGGTTGTTTCGATTTTATTTGGAGGTGTATCGTGTAACTAGGTACCTGGGTAAAATCTGTCCACGCTGCCATTTGTCAAGCTATAAGCCTTATCTAATGCCAATAACAACACTCCTTCATCAACCGTGCATATTGTTAGTTTTAATTACGAAACTAGCGCGAGTGAATGTAAAGGCTATGGTACGCATGTGTTTATGCAAGCAAACTAAAGATCAAAAGTTGGAAATGAACTACATAGCCAGCCTATAAACAATATGAACAATTATAGAGTACAACATGAGAAAATGGTTGCACAGCCACAATTGGGCTCCACCAGCCACAGCGCCAGCCAACGCTTGGCCCTAGGTAAGCATACAGGCAGAATACTAGCAGTATCGGCGTCAATACTTGACTTTGGCGCCTGGAATGTACGCTAGCAAATGTATCTACCACGTTCAATCAAGTACCCCCCCCCCTGCGCATCTGCTCCTGCCCGTGCTTGCTGACGGGCGGCACCAGCAAAATAATCCGCCCGTTCTGCCTGTTTCCCCAGGCGCCGTCATCATCCAACACTTCGTCCTCTATCGGCCGGCCCCATCTGAGCCATCTCTTTGACCATCCGTCATCACCTGGCTTCAGTCGCCAGCCTATTTTCAAGCTTCCCTTTGTTCTTCTCTCGCGCTCGCTTCTTTCATAGCAGCTGGCGAGCTTCTTTGTCACCGCACCCTTCCGCCCTTACCTTAATTTCCTGCCCTTGGGCCTACTGTACCGAGCCGTTCCCTTTCTCCTTCCCCAACGCCGACTTTTTTTTTTCTTCCTTCTCCCTTTCAACCTCGCCCTCAACCTCACGGCTTGCGATTGAGCCATCACCAGCCACCGCACCTAATTTGTCCCCGGCTCGATTATTCACTTGACTTGACCTTCAAGAACATTTTCGAGATGGCCACCACCGCAATGGATTACGAGGCTGCCAATGGTGACCGATATGAAGGTTCGTTGCCGCAGACATGCGGCGCGTGCGCCGACGCGTCCGCTCCACCCCATCATCGTTTGAATATTCTACATCACCTCCGTCATCGCCCATCATTTCTTTACCATCCTCCTCTTACAGGCGACTCGACAGCGACGCAGATATGCTAATACTATCTCCAGACGAGGCGCCTCGCTACGAGCGCGATAACAGGAGCGCCTCACCCCGTCCCCGTGACGACAACGAGGGTAGCCGTCGCCGCTCTGCTTCGCCTGGCGGCCACGGCGACAGGTAAGCTTACACGTTTCTCCTCATATCGTCGGTACAAACAGACTAACGGATGTCCCCAAACTGCAGCAACATGAAGGATGCCTCAGGTCCTCGAGATGACGATGACGGCGCCGTTAACCCTGGTTCCAACCTTTTTGTCACTGGCATTCACCCCAAGCTCACCGAGGCCGAGGTCTCCAAGATGTTCGAAAAGTACGGCGATGTTGAGAAGTGCCAGATCATGCGTGACCCTCACACCAAGGAGTCGCGTGGTTTTGGCTTCGTCAAGATGGTCACCTCCGAGCAGGCCGAGGCTGCCAAGGAAGGTCTCCAAGGCGAACCGATTGAGGGTCGAACTTTGAGCATCGAGAAGGCCCGCCGAGCTCGCCCCCGTACTCCCACTCCCGGGAAGTACTTTGGCCCACCCAAGCGAGGTCAGTAGCTCCCCCTAACTC
>JAAGWO010000545.1:0-28440 GCA_013266205.1 Fusarium decemcellulare
GCGTCCGAGGAGATCAAGCTTGCACTATGCCATATCTTACTCAAATATGACTTTAAGCCGGTTGAGGGATCAAGCATGGAGCCAAGGAAGTTTGGGCTGAACATCAATGCCAGCCCGACGGCAAAGTTGTCAGTGCGCACAAGGAAGGAGGAGATCACGATCTGATTTCTAGGCTTCCGGTGGGAGATCCGTCCGGTCCGGAGCGTTTCTTTGGTTAGCGCCCAGTAATGGAATTCCTATCTACAATAACAGGTCACTTTTCATACATGTCTCCTACTGCTTGCCACCGTGATGATAGGGATGTCTGCAACAGACTTTCTGTCGGGTCCCAAGATGTACCACGGAAGATATGCGGTGAGAGTTTGCTATAAAGTATCTAGGATGATATCAGCCTTCGGGGAAATTAACAGGGTGAGACCTTGCATGTCTGGGTACGACAGCCGAAACACCACCAGTTCAACCAATCAGTGTTAGACAGTAGCTGTCTTGATAGTGGAGGAAAATGTCGTGCCGCCAAACTGAGATGCGATCCACTATGAGAAAGACGAGATACGCGACGATGCCGGACTTAGTTACCCGGAAGAGGGTGAATGCCGCTACTCTGCATCACAGATCAAGCCGGTCCGGCTCAAGAGTCCTGAAAAATGATCTGATAAGTATCTGTCAGGCGAGTCACAGGATCAATCGAACACACAGAATGTAACCTTGACGATCGCGGAGCCGTCATTTAAGTTGGCGGTCCGTGTCGATCCTAGAAAAGGTGCCTTGACGTGTCCAAGCAAGGTAATTATCAGGCTCGTCTACAACTAGGGTTACAGTGAAACCCAATGCAAGCGACGATCGATAGCCTGCAGACTCCTGCATAGAGTTTAATCTACTGCAAGTTCTCCCTGTCACGGCCCGTCAAACTTGCAGGGAGCCCTGCAGATTATCAGGCCATATTCACTTCAAAGTTTCGTTAGGGGCTATAGTATCAAGATTATTAGAAACGATGGTGATCCTATCGGGCGAAGAACTTTGACAAATCGTAAGACTAATAGTACAGGAGGATAATGGGGGAGTGGGTAGCTGGTTACCTACGTAAACCCGTGTTAACCACAACGAGATAGTGGCCGTGCATATCGCAAAAAACAGGAAGAACATCTTCGGACTCCGGAGACAGAAGAGTCCGGAATGTATGGATGTGATGCGACCGCTAGCTAGACGGAAAAATAAGTCACTGGGCCGGCATGTAGGGAGGGTTCAGTCGGCATCGAGGTCGGCAGAAGGTGCACGAGCCCGCGGGGTCCCCGTCTCGGCGCCCGCGTGTCCCGTTCTTCATGGTTTCTGAGGCCATTGTTCCTCTGTCAACCTCCAATTTGCACTCTTTCGACGTTGTTCAATACTGACTCTTCCAGTTTGAATCTTTCCGCACACTCAAACAGTAAACATGAGCTTCCTCGCCTGGATTTTCAGCTCTGCTGGTGAAAGCTTTTGGAGTTCTTTCGTTGCTGCTAGCCCAGGTTTCTACCTCGTGGTTCTAGTTCTTGCCGTGGCTCCGGCCATCACAAATCTTACCCTGTCAAGGAAGGCCAAGGGCCAGACGGTGCCCCTTGCGAACCCATCTGGGTCACTGCTTGGTAGCAACAGAACCAGGGTTTGGTCCCCTTCAAAACAAACCGAGCAGACGCTGACTTGGCAAAGAGAAACTTTGTAAAGCTCAGCAGAGAAATTCTGGCTAAAGCTAGGAGTCTTTTCCCTAACCAACCCTTTCGCCTTATGACAGACTGGGGAGAGGTCCTTATTCTCCCCCCAGAGTTTGCTGATGAGATTCGCAATGATTCCAGGCTAAGCTTTGCGAGGGCTGCCATGCAGGTGAGTGCCAAGATAAATGCAAGGAAACTGTCAGATAAGGCTAAGTCAGGATGCTCCGAAAGGACAATCACGCTGGGATTCCTGGATTTGAAACCGTTCGGCTCGTCGGCCGCGACGATCAGCTTATTCAGAAAGTCGCGCGAAAGCAGTTAACCAAACACCTCTGTGAGAACCTCTCCTTGTGCCTCTGGTATGTCACTAATATTTTGGAAGCAATGGTCATAGAACCATTATCAAGAGAAACGACCTTAGCAGTGTCTCTGAACTTCGGGGAATCCACTGGTAAGCATATCTCCACGACTTATAATACAAGGCTAATAAAAGGATGGGAAAGAGTGGCAACAGACACGACTAAAACCCGCTATCCTCGATATTATCGCTCGAATCTCGTCAAGAATCTACCTCGGAGAGCAGCTATGTCGCAACGATGACTGGCTCCGGATCACCAAGACCTACACAACCAACTTCTACACGGCTTCAACGAACCTACGAATGTTTCCTCGGTCTCTTCGCTTTCTCGCCCACTGGTTCTTACCCGAGTGCAAAAAGCTTAGACACGAGCGCAAGGACGCACGAAGGATCATCATGCCTCTCATCCAGCGCCGTCGTGAGCTGAGACAGGCTGCAATTGCAGCTGGTGAGCCTATACCTGTCTTCAATGATGCCATAGATTGGTCCGAGCAAGAAGCCGCTGCCGCTGGGTCGAACTTCGACCCTGTCATCTTTCAGTTGACTCTGTCACTATTGGCGATCCACACCACCTACGACCTGCTACAGCAAACAATGATTGATCTTGGTCGAAATCCGCAGTTCATCGAACCGCTTCGGAAGGAGGTGATCGAGAAGCTGTCGGTGGAGGGCTGGAAGAAGACTTCCTTGTTCAAGATGAAACTTCTCGACAGCGCCATCAAAGAGACTCAGCGCCTCAAGCCAGGCAGCATAGGTACGAGGCTCTTCCTCCAATTCCAATCCAAGTAGTGCCAAAAGTTCTTGGTTAACCAACTGTATCTCTCCGTCAGTGACGATGCGACGCTACGTAACGGAGGACATAACACTCTCCAACAACTTGGTTTTGAAGAAGGGGACTAGGCTGAACGTCGATAACCGGCTCCTTAACGACCCCACGATTTATGAAAACCCCCAAGTTTACAATCCTTATCGGTTTTTTCTGATGCGTTCAGAAGCCGGGAAGGATCACATGGCGCAACTCGTATCAACGAGCTCAAACCATCTGGGATTTGGACACGGGGAGCATTCATGCCCAGGTCGGTTCTTCGCGGCCAATGAGATCAAGGTAGCACTCTGCCACATCTTGATCAAGTACGATTGGAAATTGGCTCCCAATACCGAGACTAAGCCCGATACGAGAGGGATGATTGCCAAGTCCAGTCCGGTCACGGATATCTTGGTCCGGCGGCGGGCGTCAGTGGAGATTGACCTAGATGCGATTTGAAGTAGTCTGAATGTCAAAGCGTGCAATATCCAAAGAGATCCCACCATCAAACAAATGGCGTAAAGCCGTGCGGTGTTGTGAAATCGGCTTTCGGTGAATGTCTCACTAGAAGTCATTCCTGATGTCTTGTTTTGTCGCTTTTGCTCACCTATCATCATGCATCTATATCCTTACCTATATCATAATCATAGAATTATCGCATGTGCCATGGGGCTGTCAAAATGCGCTTTCTATGCAGTCAGCATGCTCTTTGCTACTTTGACAAGGATCATCTCTTGGAAGATGCGACGTTATGATAGGTGACACGTCATCCCTATGGCTTCCCTTTTCCCGAGAGCAGCAATGCAGAGTCAACTTAAGCGATGGATAATGCTACCATATTGGATGCTCAGCTCGTAATCGCGTTTTGACGGGCCTTAGTTTCCGTGCAGGAAGCTCAGACGTCACCCTCCCTGCAGAATTGCTTCTCGTCAGGAGGACCGGGCCGCCCCGGCATACAACGCCAGAACCTTATTCTGATCTCAAGGGGCCTTCCAATCTGGGGCAACAAGGCCGGCCTTACAGCTTGCAGTAGTTAGTCCGCGTCTATCTATGCAACCCACACGGACCTGCCGGACCCGTCAATAACTATTTCCGAACCAATGGTTCTTTTCTCCAGAAGCTCGGCCAGTGCCGCTGAGTAACATGATCTGATTCCGCGGCCGGGTCAGTGGGACTGGTAGGTAAGGATCAGTAGTGAAACCGCGAGTGCAAGCCGCTAGTCCTGATCTTCGTTGATAGCCCCTAGATCTTACTCCCTGTGATCAACGCAAAGCCATTCTGGAGACCCTGTCCCAGGGCATGGCCTTGATCTCACCTCCGCAGACCTCGGCATTTTGTTCACATGCCGCGGCACCATCTCTTTCAGGTCAATGTTTAACATCACACCCACGGCACAGGTGCCTTCCAATGTGCTTCCAATATGTCGGTTGATTGGCGCTTCAATGACTAGCTAACCATCCAACTTGAGTAACTTGACCAATTTTCTCAACGCAGGGTTGTTCCTGTTTAGTTCCTTCTCGAGCCTTTCGATTCCCGTTATCAGTTGCTCATGCAAGTCGTCAATCAACGATCTAGTCCAACTCAAGCTACCGCTCGCCTCCATCTGGTCCAGTATCAATGCTTTCTGTTGCACCGTGAGCCTTCCCTGAGTCCGCCTTGTTGATAGTATGTTCATAAGAAGACCACTATTGTCGTTCTGAAGAGCATGCAGTAGCGGCAATGAATATTTGCCTTCATCCAGGTCCTCGCAAAAGCCCTTCTGGTCGGCGTACTGTCCGTGCCACAATTAGTTGTAGAAAGGACAATGGGCCAAGCAATTCTCAACGTTACTTACATTTTGGTCAATCAAGTTCATATAATCGTCACGAATTTGAAAGTATTGACCAAGAAGTGAGATCATACTGCTGATGGACTCTGGTGAATTCTCGGCGAGGCCTGCGTTGGAGTTCAACATGAGGAGATGACACGCCAGCCTGAACAAGGCTCCAGTCTCTGGAGGTGCAATAAATTAGCTAGATATGAAACCCAGCAATTTGAAGTAGCCTACTGTCATTAACCATCAAAAGATACTCCTGGATAGAAGGACATGCGTTGTTGAAGGTCCACGAGAGGTCCATAGCTTGTCCTTCAAATATCGTTAAAATCATACCTAACCGGTGTTGTTAGATAATTGAGCTTGAAATACCAATCACCACTGTACCTGTCACCTCATCCAATGATGTGGGATTGGTAATGGGTTGAAGCCTCGCCATTGCCTTGACAATTACGTATGTAGCGGAATTAATTGCCTGAGCCGGACCGAAGACGGTATGTGTGGAGGGTTTACCTCGACGCAGGGGGGAATCGTCCTGAAAGTCATCGATTCTAGTTTGTTAGGCTGTATTACGACTTGGAAAGAACAAAAATACCTACATGAGAGAGGAGTCGTGAAGCATGCTGATCACATCTTTGATTGTGGCCGTATTTTCCTCGGATGCTTCAAACCAAACATTCAAAGCGTCAATGAATGCCCCTCGTATACCTTTTGACGGAAGAGTCAACATGTAGTCGTGGGGAGACTCTGCAACCTATTGGCGTAGTTTAGATCACGGTATCAGGAAGCGTCTCTAGATGATCTTTAAGGTACCTACTTTGAGACGCTTAGCCCTCCAATTGTGTTGAATCTCTGAGTCCATAATCGTCAAGAAACACAGCTGAGAAGCAAACTCTGGGGCAGTGGTCCTGCTGGAGCCTGATAGCGTGGTATGAAGCTGTTCGCCGCTGGACATCGAACCCTGATCTGACAACGATCCCTCGGTGGGTATAGTGGTAGTAAAGGAGTCCCTCTTCGCATTGCTTGTGAGTACTGGCTTGTTAGCTGCTCGGAAGGTCTGGTAGATGGACATAATGTCGAGGGCCTGTTGTTCCGAAGGGTGGGAGCAAAATATCGCAAGCTACTCTGTTGTACTGTGATAGTTGTAATATGCCGTCACAAAAGAAGTAAGATGTCAATAGTCTTGTGAGATGGGGAGTTAGCAGATTGAAACCAAACAAGGGGGCGGCTCATAATCCAACAAACCCGGGTGCTGCCTTGGACACGCCACAAGTTCTTTCAGCTTCAAAATATGCATTACGTGACTAAGAAACTATCTGAAAACAAGGCCGAAAGTCTAATTCCTTGCTCGGAGACATGGAATGCGAAACCCACTCCACCAGGTCAAAGTCGCGATACACCATCGGATTCCGCGGGCGTCCATCAACTACATGAGGGATATAAAGCTATTACGCACTATCAAACTCAAAATCGATTAGAAATCAAGTATTAGACCTCTTTTTCGTTATTGGGGGGATTATCATGATGTCTTTCCATCGTTTCTGTTCACTCCACCTCTCTTCCGGACCGGCAGCAGGGGAGGGGTCTAATATCTAGATATACACTCTCCGCCCTAGGATGTAACTTAACCCTCCGATCTCTAATCTGCAAAGGTCCATGTGAGGTAGATAAATCCCGCATTTTTATCGCACGAAGCCTCGTATCCACACTCGTGTGAGGCCAGGGACCGCAGATGACATGTGTATCCGAAGGACTCAAGGACCCTTCGCAAGTTAACGTTGAGTCAGTCGCAATATTCGAGACAAAGGCACCACGAGTCTTTTACTTAGCAGAAATAACAGGCTGACTACTTCGCCTTTGGTCTCTTCTATACCCCAAGTATCTATCATTTTGGAAGCCCTTACACAAGATGTCGTATGTCTAGAAGCTAAGATTACTTGATACTAGTGCTAACACCTACCTTTCTGACATCAGGCCCTCAGTACTGAACGGTACAGCATCAAGCTCTGATAACGGTGGTACCTTGGCCACTGCGGCCAAGTCACTGCTCACGCGAGCCTACGCGAGCTACCATAGCCACTATGGAATCTGTACTACGAGTTGTCAGGTATACGACACCGCTTGGGTGGCCATGATACCAAAGACGACAAACGACGTCAAGCACTGGCTTTTCCCAGAATCCTTCTACTATCTACTCAAGACACAATCGGATGATGGAAGCTGGGGCGTGCTTCCGGTGACTCAAACCGCTGGCATTTTGGACACTGCTTCAGCTCTGCTTGCCCTCCTCTCTCATGCGAGAGAACCGTTGCAGATCGTGGATGTTTCACTAGATGAGGTCAACCACCGAATTGCGCGGGGATTTGTCTCCCTTCATAACCAGCTGAGCCAATGGGACGATGTTGAAACGACCAATCACATTGGTGTCGAGCTGATCGTCCCTGCGCTGCTTGCCTATCTCCAGCAAGAACGCGGTTCACTTTCCTTTGACTTCCCGTGCAAAGCAGCTCTAGAGTCAATGCACAGGGACAAGATGTCTCATTTCAATCTTGAAGTACTGTATAGCAAGAAGCCTTCGTCAGCGCTCCACTCTCTGGAGGCTTTTCTCGGAGAGCTCGACTTTGATCGCGTTTCCCATCACCTGTACCATGGCTCCATGCTGGCCTCACCCTCATCCACCGCTGCTTATATGATAGGTGCATCCAGGTGGGATGATGAGGCTGAAGCATACCTCAGGCACATTGTCAAAGCAGGTGCTGGCCACGGCGATGGTGGAATCCCAGGCACCTACCCAACAACTCATTTTGAGTGTAGCTGGGTAAGAAGATTTTCCATGTTGTTGCTAGCATTGACTAATCGGGACTACACAGACCTTAGCTACGCTTCTTAAAGGTGGCTTCTCGAGGAAGGAAATTGAGTGTGCTGGGCTGCATGGCCTTGCTGATATTCTAGAGGATGCATTTCGGACTGAGAATGGAATCATTGGCTTTGGTTAGAACCAATCGAACACTACCTGGGGACTAAGCTTGCTAACATAGTAAAGCACCTCGGACCACTGATGTAGACGATACCGCCAAAGGGCTCCTGGCGTTAAACCTTGTGGATCGACCGGTGAACCCTGACACGATGATCAAGGTTTTCGAGGGACACACCCATTTCACTACCTTTGGGTCAGAGCGCGATCCAAGTTTGACTTCAAACCTCCATGTCCTCCTTTGTCTTCTTCACCAAACAGATATTTCTCGATACCACTCACAAATCTTGAAGACCACGCTCTTTGTCTGTCGATGGTGGTGGGACAGCGACTTTCGCATCAAAGACAAATGGGTAAGCATCGCCATCTCTACAAATTATGTCTCTTCTCTAATTTGTTTAGCACTTGAGCCATCTGTATCCGACTATGCTATTGGTCGAAGCTTTCACAGATTTGCTTCGACTCATTGACAGCGGTGAGCTGTCTGGCATCATAGATGAGAACTGGCGATGCAGAGTCGGTGTGTCTTTGTTCCAAGCCTGCCTGCGTATCATGCTGGATCAGAACGACGATGGCTCCTGGGGCGGCTACCGTGAGCAAACCTGCTACGCCGTCCTCGCTCTCTCCCAGGCACGTCGTGTATGCTTCTTCAACGAAATTCGGGCTGAATTGCAATCTTGCGTCGACCGGGGCTCCAGTTGGCTCGAGTCATGCAGTCTTCACTCCCAGGACTTCACTTGGACCTCCAAGACAGCTTACGAGGTTGCATTCGTGGCCGAAGCCTACAAGCTAGCAGCTCTTAAGGCCTCTCTCACAGACAACTCGTCAGGAACCATTGGCCATAGCCTCGACTCTGCCTGTGTATCGGCTGACTTGGAACGCTACATGCGCCTGGTACGCAAGACGGCCTTGTTCGCATCACTTGATGAATGGCAGGTTCGAGCATCAATGATTGAGTCGTCTTTCTTCGTCCCTCTGCTGCAGGCTCAGCGGCTTGAAATTTACCCCAGGGATGATGCAATCCTTGCAGAAGACAAGTACCTCAACATCATTCCTTTCACCTGGGTAGGGTGCAACAATCGCAGTCGGGCTTTTGCTTCCACTACCTGGCTTTTTGACATGATGTTGTTGTCTTTGCTGGGTTACCAAACTGATGAATTCCTGGAAGCTGTTGCCGCGCCAGTCTTCAAGGAGGGCGGTAAGCTACATGAGGTCATCGACAACATCATTGATAGCACTAGCAACGACTTGAGCCAGACCGAGAATGGATGCAAAGATGAAGGTATTGACGTCGATGCTGAGGAAAATACCAACGGTCACGACACCAACGGCCAGTCTAACGCATCATTGACAGTCGAGAATATCACTGCTCCTCTCACTCGGTTCACTAGCCATGTACTGAACCATGAGGCTGTCCTCAAATCCAGCTGCTGGGATCGCGAGAATCTACACCAAGAGTTCCGAGCGTTTATGCATGCCCATGCAACTCAGCTCGAGGACAACGCCCGATTTGCCAAACAGCAGAGCAGCGGCACTTTTGTCTCACCCACGCAGTCATACTTCCATTGGGTGCGCACCACAGGAGGCAATCATGTGGCATGCGCATACTCGTTTGCCTTCTCAAACTGCCTCATATCTACGTCCCTCGGCCAAGGTGAAGAGGTGTTCCCCACGGTGACGCAAAAGTACCTTGCCGCTGCGGTTACACGCCACTTGACAACCATGTGCCGCATGTACAACGACTTTGGTTCGCTGGCGCGTGACTCTGCAGAGCGCAATGTCAACTCGATGCACTTCCCAGAGTTCTCACTCTGCAACAAAACATCGGTCGACGGTATGGACGTCAAGAAGCAAAAGCTAGTACAGTTAGCTGAGTACGAACATGCCTGTGTAAACCAAGCACTGGACGCACTTGGCCGAGAGTGCCATGAGAACCAAGGGGAGACGTGCATGAGCTCCCTTGAGGCCAGAAAACTGACCATGATGAGACTCTTCTGCGATGTGACGGACCTGTATGATCAGCTCTATGTCATCAAGGACTTGTCTAGTCACTTGAAGTGAGCAGAGGGAGCATGCTTGAGTAGCCACGGTGGCGCTTGGATGTAGATGAAAGTTAGCTGTTTGTTACCAAATTCCAGAGCCAATATTGTGAACATATTTGAGTGCAACCGAGTATTACAGTATGCAACTGTCACAAAGTTATTTCATATCAATGACACCTTGTATTCTTCGGCTTGGCAAGCGTGTCCCAGTATCGTCAACTACCTAAACTGAGCACTATCACCCCTATGAGCACAAAAGATTAACAGAGATAAAGACGTACATTGTCTCTCAGCACATTTCATTATTAGGTTTACAAGTGACTCGGACTTGACATATAAGATTGTACGATTGCGTAGACTAATCTTGGACACAATTCAGTCCATTCAACAAAAGCCCTGCAGCCACCAAGCAATCTCTCATCACTCCTAATTTCTAGCCCAATCTCACAAACATCTCCATCAACGGGTACATATTAAGCTGCCAATCTAAGAAAGGGCCTCTGCAACACTACCAGGCTCAACAGACTCTATCTCCTTGGCAATGGCGTCCCACAGTCGCTGTAGCCCCTCTCGCGCCTCTTTTCCTTTAATCCAGTCAGGAATGACGGAACTAGAGTGACACATCCTTTGTCAGTATACGTAGGTTTACAGAAAATCCACCTTGACGGGAAAGTTGAAAGTTTACTTACTCGTCTTTGACTTCGCAATCAGCAGTAAACTTTCCATGGCTGTTCGGGCCGGCAATGGCGGCAAACAAGACTGGGCGACTACCATCCTCAGAGGTGCGACCAGTAGCTTCCATCATTTTGGCCGCCATTTCTTGAACTTCACTAGTCGCGTTTCGACTAATATCAGTCTTGCAAAGCCCGGGGCAGACAAAATTGAGGACCACTCCGGTACGAGACACTGGAATCAAGGGGGCGATATGGCGAACCGCGAGCGCCTCGAACAGCTTCGACACCGTATACCTGCGGGAATCAGCTGTCAGTCTCGAGTGTCTCCACTGGCTCCTACACCGCTAGAAATGTTGTGGTATACCCATTAGTCATGTCCATTCCCTCCACGTTGATAATCTTCGTCAACGGATCAACGTCATCCTTAACCTGGTCCCAGAGAGGTTGGGCGGAAAAAGACACCGAACTGGAGACAACGACAATGTGAGGGGTGATCTTAAGTCGTTGAGCATCCTCTTTCATCTTGGACAAGAGGAGCACTGCGAGGAGGAAAGTGCTGTACACGTTAACAGTAAACGTGGCAGGGTGCCCCTCAGCCAAGTTATCCAGGCCAGTGGCAACACCGGCGTTCTCGATCAAGGCGTCGATACGGTCCAGCTCGAGGATGGCACGCTTGGCAAAGGCTTTGACAGACTCATAGCTTGCAAGGTCAAGATGCCAGACCTCGGCAGAGCCAGTCTTTCCCGTACTTGCTTCTATGTCAGTCTTGGCCTTCTCGCCGGCGATTATATTGCGGACTGCCAGTATCACCCTGGCTGCGCCACAGGAAACAAGATGCTTCGCGGCCTCAAACCCAATCCCAGAGTTGGCTCCGGTGACAATGTATGTGTGCCCAGAACAGGTCTCAGGCGTGACTAGAAGAGGCAGGTTACGGCGCTGACCCGAAACTTGATCGAGGAGGTCTTGGGCTTGAGACATGGCTGCAAAATAATCTTCGGCTCGATTTAGAAGTGTTGAATGCTGTCAATTTCAGGTTGGTGATCCAAAAGGTTATGAGTGTAAGATCAATGTAAAAGAAATGAGCTTGTAAGTCTTGCTAGGACTCCCTCATCGTCATCGGAGCATCTTATATAGGTGGATTGCTCGATGTTCTTCCGTTATGTACCCCTATTGTTTTCCAGTACCTTGAGGATTGATCGCCCTCTATAGTAGTGTTTGTCAGCACACGGTTATCAATTAAATCCGAATTGTGCATAAGTGTTTCACCGTAGGCAATTCGCTATAGAGGAGGAAATCCATGCGTTAGAAGCCTACTCAAACCACTCGGGGTGTTGGCGTCACCGCAAAGTCCGATGGAAATCCTGACTAGCGCCTCTAGGCGCATGAGACGCCGGACTCGGTGTAACTCGCAACCCTTTTCCCCACCCTCCCCAGTCTTCCACGGAGTATCAAGGCTTTATCCACTCAGAGCCGGCACTTGTATCGCAGCCTTTGCCTAGCAGTGGACTTGCGGAGGCTGGGCGGAGTTTCAAGCTTGGGCCATTCCGTGTACAACTAGATGGTCTAAGATGCCAGCGAGACTTTTGGGTTCATTACAGGCTTTCTAAGAATTGACGTAGACATTGGCTATTCAATAACAAGTGGGAGGTGCAAATAATCCAGTAAGCCATCTCCTATCGCTTATAAACACGATCCATACATGACGGAAGGTACCCCTTTCATCACAGTCTCCAATTTGAAAACGAAGATGTTTCTCAAATTGAGCCTCATCTTGCATTCTAAATCTTCATGGACAATTTTCGAAGTTCATTATTAAAATTAAGCCAATATAGTATCTACGAGTTTATGGTACAAATCCCCCCGTCTTAACCGCTATCTAGGTATTAATCTATTAGAAGTACTGTCTTGCGCTAAAAGAAATCACCCGCGAATGCTCGTTTGCCTTGCGGGCAAGTTGGCTAATTGCCTGCATTTGCCCACTCTGGCACAGCGCGGAACCCTGCAACCTCCCCAACCGTCTCTTGCCACAATCTCTGTGCCAATAACCTCATAGCGTCTGATCCGTAGAAGGCGTCGATTCTACACAATCGTGAGAGGGGAACACAAAGCAGGGACCAGGGGCTGAACTTACTCTTCAACTTCAGTATCACCAATTAGCTGGCCATGGGACTCAGGCCCTGCCACTGCAGCAGCATTCAAGCCAATCCATCCACCGTGTTCCACTTTCCTGATTCGCCTCAACTGGCCCAGTGCAGCAACTGGAACTCGAAGATACCAAGGCAGGTTCTTGGTCATCGGCGTGTCAACCATGCCGGGGCAGAAGTTGTTGACGATAACTTTATCAGATCCATAGAGCTTGCCCAACTGATGTATGAACAACAAAACAAGAAGCTTTGAGTCTCCGTAGCGGAAAAACCCCTGGAAAGTTGTCGGGTCATCCAGGTACTTGATAACATGTTCTGGGATTTTCGATGATAGCATCTTGCAGAGGGAGCCAGTGTCGTACATGCGACTTCCAGTCATTGACACCCTCGTTGGTTTCCCTGTTTGTTCAGCTGTCTCCTCCAAAAGGGGGAGAAGCTCAAAAAACAACAGTGCGTTGGCCAAGAGGTTCACCTGCACTGTCCTTTCATGCCCGTCCTTAGTCTGTTCGAATGTGATGCCATTGGCACCGGCATTCAACATCAAGACGTGCACCTGCTTGAACTCTTGCTTAACCTGCGCTGCAAAGGCTTTGGTGCTTTGAAAAGAATCCGCATCGAATTTCATAACTCGAATATCGGCTCTTGTGTCTGACTTTCGAATACTTGGGTCCGCTAATAGAGTTGCCTTGGTCTGTTCTCCTTTGGCGACATTGCGAACAGCCAGAATCACAGTTGCAGCATTCCTGGCAAGATATTGGCGACTGAATTCAAGCCCGAGGCCTGAACTAGCACCAGTGACGATTATAGTTTGACCTTGAAAGTCTAGGTCGGCAGGAAGAGGCCGAATTGAAGGCTGGAAGAAGGGCATAGTAGACATGATGACGGTTGAGGTTATTTGTTGCAGTTGAAATGAAGGGGAAACAAGAAGGCTTGGTAAATTGTGAAGAGGGGATAAGGGATGAATTGTTGAGGTTTAAAAATGCGGTTCCGGCTTCAGCCATTATATGGTGCTTAAGTCCATCCCAGGTGCATCTATTTGGACTGGACGAACAGACTTTCGCATGCCGGACTGTTAATGCGGAAGGTCAAGTCGCTCGCAAAGCAGACGACCCGATTGGCTCTCGGAAAGAAAATACATTGATTGGCTCGTTCTTTCAAGGGATCCCGTAGCCGGATTTTGCGAGCGCACGGACAACCCGCAAATCCGCACACGGCCAACGCAGTCGGTATTTCGGGCTCATGCTTTCCAAATCTCCAGCCAATGAATAATAATATTCGTATACTAATGAGAAAAGCTAAAAATTATAAATCAGTATCTCTGCTCCGAGCATGCGTAGAGACAGTATTGCCTGCCAGTCATATTCCCGGTTCCGAGCCATGATTACACTAGGGGTAAAGAACGCTTGAGGTGTTCAGGGAAATCCATCAGACCCAAATATCTGCACAGACCAGATTTGACGTAATTAGCACTCTACAACCAGAGGTCTACCGACTCACTTGCTAGACTTTGTTCCTTGTGCGCCATCCGACTACAGAGACTCACACAAAGGTACAGCAAGCGGATATTCAGGTATACCTATTTATAAAGAGAAACCCAATTACCAGATTGACTCTGAACCACTAGATGCCATATCGATAACTAAAAACTAGGTCGTCTAAACCATTAGCTCAGAACCATACGGACCTCAGATCAACTCTTGCCATCCGCGAAAAATCGCCCAGGACAACCCATTGTGTGGCTTCGTATGAAAAAAAAAAAAAAGGTCGAATTGAGAATCAGGTGGGCCGTGATTCGCTACGCGTTGCTCCATGCTGCTGCCTGGCGAACGACCCCACTGTCTAGCGACCGTGAATAGTCTGACGCCTCTCCTCCGCAAGACAACACATCCGAACCGTACCATCACCAACGAATAGAGCCAACGCTAACATGTCTACCGCTCAAGCCATCCCACGCATTCATCTGCTATGTATGTATGCCCTGTTTGGCGAAGCCTTTGAGAAAGCGATCGGAGAGCACGCACCCGAGCTCAAGTCTACACTGCAAGTCTCGATTCACCACTCTTCACTCTTTGAGCTCTCATCATCTATAAAATTCGATGTCGTTGTTTCCCCTGCCAACTCATATGGCCAGCTAGATGGTGGCTTTGACGATGCCATCTCTCGTGCCTTTTCACCGACCAAGGACTATCCGGCTCTCACAAAGGTCGCACAGGAGA
Source organism: Fusarium decemcellulare (assembly GCA_013266205.1). Classification (NCBI taxonomy): domain Eukaryota; kingdom Fungi; phylum Ascomycota; class Sordariomycetes; order Hypocreales; family Nectriaceae; genus Fusarium; species Fusarium decemcellulare. Next base: position 14,712 of record JAAGWO010000545.1, read on the forward strand.
AACTCTACGATGAGTGGAGAGGCTTCGCTCCTCCAGGAACTTGCACCATGGTGCGAATTCCAGACGACTTTGTACTGAAATCGAAGAATGTCTGGGGAACAAAATACTTGGCTCTTTGTCCGACGATGCGTCTGCCCATGGACGTCAGATGGGACAGGGAGATCGTTTACGACACCATCTGGAGCTTGCTCTGCGCCATCGACAAGCACAACCGCACTGTAGCAAACGACAAGATATCAAGTATCCTCATGACCCCAATGGCTACGGGAACGGGTTTTGTGAGCCCCGAGAGATGGGCCAAGCAGACAGTACTCGCCTTGAAACACTTCTCTGAGGCGTTGAACAAGCCGAATAAATGGGGCTCGATGGGTTGGTCTGAGATTCTAGATGTGGGACGGGAGGTGGAAGAGACTTGGCAGGAGAAAATGATAACCTCTGAAGGCTCTGATACAGGTTCAGAATGAACTGTTTTGTCGATAACGCTCGAATCACATCAGATCCCTCGACAAGTATTTGGTAAACCCGTTTCTATCCAACTGTGTATACCATGATCACCATGGAGCTTTTCCTATGAGCTGGAAGATCTTCTATTGCTAAGCACCAAGAATCATAAACACTTAACCAGACAAAATTTGCAACCGAGGAACTCAGTATAAACTCGTACATGCTCTGTCTCGGTCATGTTCCATTGCTGTGTCCATACCGATGTACCTCACAGCTTCTTCCATTCCCTGAGGATTCTTGCAATCACGGGATGGCCTTCACTCTCCGCCAACCTTGCTGCATCATGACATCGTTCCTCCAACGTTTCCGGTTCCTCGTCATTTTCCAGGAAAATGTGGACCATCTCAAGGCGCCCATGCTCAGCAGCTCCTTGGAGGGCAGTGCGCCCAAGATAAGAGGCCGTTGGGGCATTAATCCGCGCTCCTCTCTCAAGAAGGAAGATAGCGATGTCGTAGTTCCCACGCACTGCTGCAATCTGCAATGCCGTTGCACCTCTATCCTTCGCTGGTAGCTCATTTACGTCAACGCCAAGGGAAACAAAGTGCTCGACCAACCCAAGATTTTCGCTCGATGATGCAGCTTGTAAAGCCGTCCTGCCAACGTTTGGAAATGCTGGAGCGTGCAGATCTGCCCCCGCGGCCAGAAGCTCGTTTACCAGTCCCTGATGGCCTATATGGGCCGCGTTCTGGAGCGCTGTTGCCGGTGCATACACTTGCCCACGCATGAAGCTGCCATCTCCATCGGGAGGGGCGTTGACATCCGCGCCTGCCTCGAGGAGCAATCGGGCCATGTCAACACAGCGCGGGTCGTCGAATAGCATCTGAAGTGGCGTCCCGCACTTTGAACGTGCGTTAACATCCACGTTGCAACGAAGCAGCAGCCTGAGCATGTGGTCGGCTACATCATCCCAGTGCACATCATCCCAGTGCTGAGCATAAAGAAGGTGGTGGATGGCATTTCCTTTCCAGTCACTCGCGTGGGGATCCGCTCCGCTATACAGCAGTAGCTGTGCGATGTCCAAGAAGGGGCGTCTTCCTCTGTTTCCCCAGAGAGCGAGCAAGAGAGGTGAATAACTGTGACTGACGTCGCTAGGGCTTGCACCTGCCCCTAGAAGCACCCTGACCAGATTGATATCTTCGTTCATCACGGCTGCTACCAGAGGCGTTTCAGAGGGCAATTCTTCGTCATATAACCCGGTCATGCTTTCTAACTCCTCGCCGTAGCATCCATACCAGTCATCGCAACAGGACCGATGGGATGAGAGCGTATCGAGAGCAGCCCCAGCTTCGACCAAGCGACTCACGGCATATTCATCATGCTGGTGAACTGCTACCCAAAGTGGCGATGGGTCTGCTTCGATCGGATCTGGATAAACACCGTACGACATCAGTAGGTCGAATATCTCGTGGTTCGTTTGCCAAATTGCATGGCAGAGACAGACGTTTGCGTTGATATTTACTGGAGCCCCAGCGTCAAGCAAACGTCGCACTTGTTCCACAGATCCACTTGTTATAGCAGCTTCTAAGCCCTGTGCCAGGTTTTCTGAGACCTCTCGCGCATCGGCATCATTGTAAAGCTGGAACATCATTTCTAGGAGCACCGTATTTCCTGAGAATGCGGAGGCCGCGATGCAAGTCCTTCCACCCTCCATAGCTGCTTCCGCATTAGGATTTGCTCCGTTCTTAAGGAGCAAATTGACCACCTCTATATCCCCAGATTCAGCTGCAGCTTGCAAGGCTGTGCGACCTCCATTAGGAGCTGGAGGCGCATTCACCTCGGAGCCTCTTCTCAGAAGATCTTCCACCAGGTAAAAGTCCCCAGATTGAGCAGCAGCTTGAAGGGCCGTTCTTCCGCGTCTCTGGCATGCAGGCGCATTAAGGTCCGCACCCCAGTCCAACAGTGTTTCTACCACTCGGTATTTGTCTCTTATCCACTTCTCGAGCCCACATGCTTGCTGTAAGGCAGTCGAAAATAGTGGGTGGGTAGCTTCAACGTGAGCACCCATCGTCAATAAGAACTCGACCACATCGACTTGGCATGCCTGAGACGCATCTTGCAAAGCTGTCTGAGCTACACCCTCCAATTTAGCGAGGTTTTCGTTATCGAGGTTATCGTTGTCCAAGTAGAGGAATGGGTCAAAAAAGCCGTCCGTATTCGCACCTCCGTTAATGAGAACCCGCATGATCGGCATGTTCCCGCGAGCAGTCGCGGCTCGAATAGGAGATAACAATCCGAGTTCTTCCGAATCCATATAGTCAGAGGATAACAAATGTTCATTTATCCGACGTTCAAATTGCAAAAGTTGTTCCACACCGAACAGCGCCTCATCGCACAGGAAACCAGGGTCGGCCCCTCCCTCAAGCAAGACTTTGACAGTCTCCAAATCATCGCTCTGGATTGCAAGGTGTAAGACCGAAAGGCTTGGCTCGGCACCGGCTTGTAGAAGCTGCTTTACGCCCGCCGTGTCCTGGTTGCGCGTAGCTTGCATGAGCGGTGAGATTGACCTGTCATCTAAAGGCGGATAGACGTCTACCCCAGCTTCGATCAACATCTCTGTGATAGCACTTCCCAGAGGCCTTTTTATCCAATTCAAAAATTCCAAAAATTCCCGTATACAATCGACGTTGGGATCTGCCCCATAATTCAGGAGCATCCGAACGGCACGTATATTATTATGATGTATCGCGAGGCACAGGGCATTTCCTTCCAGTTGCCAGCGGCTCTTTGATATGTGTCGATCCACATTCTTTGTACATGACTGTCTTCGGAGAAGAAATCGTACAAAGTCAAGGCTCTCTTCACCTTCAACACGAATAGCGCTGTGGAGAAGCCTAAGGGCGAATATCTCGGTAGTTGGCCCATCAATGAGAATGATTTGTTTAAGTGCCGCAATAATTCCATGTCCCCCTCCGATTACGGATTGGAGGAATTCGTCAAGCTGATCCTGTGCGAGTGTGTTGTTCGCTGACATGAAAATCAGCTGTTGGAATAATCGCATCCAGGGTTCAGACGGTATGAGTCTTTGGATGTCACGTCCATTCCACTCACTGGTCTGTTCTGGGATTGTCCCATCGAAAAGAAGCTTGACTGGTGACAAACCGGCAGGCATTGCGCGGAAGAGAGTGTCTTGACATGAAGAGACGAGGAAAGGAGAAAGATCCGAAGCTGGGGCAGCAGCATTGAAAGGAGGAACTTGAAATGCGCGAGAGACTAGTGCTAGTAAGAAGAATAATCTTTTGTTGTCAAGGCCCGGGGATATGTTGGACATACTGAGCGCATCAAATCCGTTTTGAAACCGAAAGAATGGCATAGTTGCCACTGTGATGATCTTTGTATTCAGCTGCGGGCCCGGGGGTGTGCAAGCTGTCACATCCATAGATGTAGCCAGCGGCCCTTATAAGTATTAGCCTTGAATGTTTACCATGTTTCGGACGAAGGGCCAACACGACTTACCAGACTCTGGCTCTTGATATCTTCGCAACTCCTTTTTCATCTTTTTCGAGTCCACAAACTTCCCATTCATGGAAAGCCTCGTCTCTTTTCCTTCTGCCTTCCGCTTCCTGACGAGAGATTTCGCGAGTTGCCATTCTTCTTTTGTGGAGTTCTTCCTCATCTTCCAGACCACTATGATTCGCCGGATGTACTGTGGCCGACTACTTGACTATTAGACATTGTTTAATAGCATATGAGTTGGTATTGCTTTGGTTTGGTTCCAAACACTTACGAGGCGTGAAAATCGTGCTCTTGGGCCATGCGCTCAATGACTCGGTCGAGCTTCTCATCCTCATCCACATACATGGCGTAGATGCGGTCCTTTTGCTTTTCCCATTGAGCTGCCGGGATTCTTTGAGAATAAGACATGACTAAAGAGTCGAATGGCTTCTGAAAGAAGGCGAAATTTAGTGGTAGGGTTCAAGTTGAGATGAGGGAGGATTGACTGGCTTACCACTTGCCCAGGCAAGGCAGCCTGGTTCTTTAAGTATCTGTGAGAAGCCAGCAATCATGGAGGGCGACATGTCAGCATCGTGTTTTCAGCACTCATCCCCCTGTGATATCTGAGTGTTTTCATTGGGTTGGCGTCACGGTTGGTCGCACAAACTCGTCACCCCCTTGGGCTGCTCGGCCTCTGAGCTGGTCTGTCCAAAATTCGGATTCTTGGCAAGCCAACCAAATAGCAGCCTGGTTATTGTTCCGCCCCGGCTCCACCATAGCGCATGGTGTTGCGGCTGGTCAGGAACTGAGGCGGACCGCTGTTGGTGACGCGTTTCAAGCACGCGCCCAAAATTCGCTTTCCGACAGACGAATCAGAGGTGTGGCTTTGACCCCTCAACTTTGAGCCCCAGAAGCTGAAGTGACCAAAATTTGTTTTCGGCTATCATCTCCTTGAGTGCACGGACACTACCATGGGTCGAGAGCAGCGGATTCGTTCACCCGACTTGTCATAAAGGATAAACAGATTGCAACCTGAATTTGCACTCTATCTGATAGTAGACTAACACTGAGCCAGGTATGACGCGGTAGTTTCCGAACACTCAAGATTCAAATCATGACTGGATGGCACAGAACGCATAAGTTGCTGAATTTATGCGCCCATCCAGCTGCCCAACCATCACGGGATCGGATTTATCTGAATCCGCCAATGGAATTTGTTTTTGGTCCAGTGCAGCTAACCTATGTAGGTATCTAGTGGGGTCTCCCTTATCATGGACGATAAGAGAGGTACATGACCTCATGCGCGGTTACAGGCCAACCAACAAGTACTCCCAGCCATGGACTCACACACTTTCAAGTCTCATGTTGTAGGAGTTGAGATTAAATAGTAGAAACAATCTATGTTTGGTCACTACCACAACTACCAGGTAGTCATTTATTATTCGTGACTTCCATTGTCAATAAGTCCTTCGTTAGAATAGGGTAAGCACTTAGCCAATTTCTTGGCTGGCATCTGATGGTCGAGACTCGAGAAGACCAGTTACTCGACTATGTTGTTCCAGGGTAGGCAGGTTGAGCATGACCGACCAATCAACAACTCCCTTGGACAATGATATTGAGTGTGATATTGCTTCCAACTGTATATTTCCTGTAAGCTCTGATCTTTTTCACGTGCGTCTCTGTGGTTGACCCAAAAATGGAAGTCGAATTTCGAGAAAGCATGCACGCGCGATGTTTTTGACGTCTGCTTTTGTCTACTTCTGCTTACCTGCAGAACGGATGAACACGCAGTCAGGAGAATAGTTTGAGGGCGCCATTTAATTCAACGCGGCAATAGATGTTCGTAGCAGTAGCCACGTAATTCTGCCCTAGTTACGGTCTTCCCCGACTAAATCCTACGTAATAGAAAGCTAAAAGTCATTGTTTGCTCCCAGGGCTCGCTATCGCCATACTGCAAAAAGTTTATAAAATGGAGTAGTCCCCGGACCGACTAGGACATCAACAGGGCTACTCCTCCGGAGCCCCATCGGCCGAATCCACTTTACAAGCACGCAATTAAGCTCGCCGATGTCGATTTTCAGTTTTTGTTCCTGATCGGAGGCTGGGTTTGCCACTTAATCTTCTCTTGCAGAATGTCCTGCAGGAGATTGTCATATGGTAAACGGCGATAGTGCAACCCGATCTGGGTTTTGCCAACGTGGGCAACATGACAGAGGCAAACTCAGATGAGGCGAGCTGTCCTTCCAGCTCTCTCGACCAAGATCGAGGGATCGGCATCGTCCCGACAGTTTTCAACCGTTCGAGCACAAACACCTTGCCAAGGGTGAGGTGCTCTCGGAACACCCGTAAACTAACAACGGCCCGTGCCCGCCCACATCAGTCCCGAAGGTATTTTTATGGATTCTGTATTCAAATCTCGAGGATCAACGCGACCACCTACCCTTTACAGACCAATGCCAAGACAAAATATTCCACCTGAATCTAGTTGATTAATCGGGATCGTCCGAAAAGCGGCCGCGTGGGACCAGTATCGTCCGTTGCGACGGTATATATCTGGGAGCCCCAACGGCAGCCCCTAGATTAGCATTGCACTCGGTTTGATCGACATTTTGCTGTTCCACCTCTGTCGAGATGAGTGCTGTCCCGGAGAAAACCACGGCGGGGGACGCCATACAGGCGGCTGAGAGACCCGACGACTCTGGCTCAAATCGAGGATCTAGCAAAGAGTCGCTAACCGAAAAGTCGACACTCCTTGGAGCTACACCTGAGGAGTATCTCGAAGCTGAAGAGTATGGCCAGTCGCTCGATTTGGAGGAGGTCAAGAAAGTAAGCTGTTGTACTTACCGAGTCGCGATCGACTTCAGTCTGACTGTAAACTAGCGCGCCGAGACCTTGATCTACTTCCACGAAAATGATCCCAACTTCAACTCAGAATCTGTTGTCCGCCTGCAATCATTCATCGGCAACACCGATCTTTTCAAAAATCCAGAGAAGCACACCGATACCATCGCCGACATGAAAACCGAGGTCGCCCTCCTCACGATGAACTCTCCATATCCCGAAGTTCGCGCCGTCGTCAGCAACAAGGATGACCCCTCACTACCAGCCGGCACAATCCGAGCCTGGGTCATTGGTTTGATCTTTGTCATAGTCCAGAGCTTTGTCAACCAGCTCTTCTCGGTCCGCCAGCCAGCGATTCGACTTCAAGCTCCCGTTATTCAGCTTCTTTCATTCCCACTGGGCAAGGCCTGGGAGCGATGGCTGCCAGTTGGAGAATTCACATTATTCGGTTCAAAGCACAGGCTGAATCCAGGACATTTCAACCAAAAGGAGCACATGCTGATCTCAATTATGGCCAATGTGTCGACGAGTCTGCCGCACTCTAGATACATCATCTTTACCAGCTGGCTGGAGAAGTACTTTGACATGCCATTTGCCGCTGACTTTGGGTTCCAAGTCTGCCTCTCGGTAAGCGCCGCCTCCCATCAAACAATATACTCGTCGCGACTAATAAATTTAGTTATCGATGAACCTCTTAGGTTTTGGACTGGCTGGACTGGCTCGCCGATTCTTGGTCTACCCATCGTTCTGTATCTGGCCCCGATCACTGGCCACAGTTGCTTTGAACCAGAGTCTTCACAATGGTCAGTTTGAACGATTAAAATCTTGGTCTAGAACCGCCTACTGACACCCGTACAGAGAGCAACTCGGCCGTGAAGGGTCCCTTCAAGAGGATCTACAGTATGACTCGGTACAAGTTCTTCCTGCTCTCGCTTGCCGCCATGTTTGTCTGGTTCTGGTTTCCTGAGCACATCGCATCAGCCCTTTCGCTATTCAACTGGCTCGCATGGATATCACCCGACAATTTTACACTCACTGCCATCACTGGTGTCAAGAAGGGCCTTGGCTTCAATCCCCTCCCTACCTTCGACTGGAACATCGCCACTTACAACGTCGATCCGCTTCTCGTCCCCTTTCACGTCACCTTTAACATGTTCCTCGGCACCCTGCTGGGTGGAATCGCGATTATTGGCTTGTACTGGTTAAACACCTACTACACCGGCTATCTCCCTATCAACACCAACACCATGTTCGACCACACTGGCTCAAAGTACAACGTGTCGTCGATTCTGGATGAGAACGGCTTGTTGGACGAGGCCAAGTATCAAGCGTACAGCCCAGTCTACATCGCTGCTTCTTCCGTCACCTACTAGTAAGCAACGGGATATTTGCTCCAACGAGACAATAACTAACGCAGCGTAGCATGTTCTTCTTTGCTGTGTACAGTGCAGTTATCTCTTATGCTGCACTCTATCATTGGAACGATATCAAGCTGGGTTTCAGGTCGTTGTGGGAGAGCCTCAAGAAGAATGGCAGAATCAATGAATTCAAGGACGTCCATACGAAACTCATGGAGAGCTATCGCGAGGTCCCCGAATGGTGGTATCTTATTCTCAACGTGAGTCTTCTAGCCTCAAAATCGACTGATCAATATCTGACTAAACTTCAATTAAGGTTGTTGGAATTGCTTTGGGTATCGCCTCTGTTGCAGGATGGCCAACGAATACCAGCGTGGGTACCGTGTTCTTTGGCATCGCTCTCGCTATCCTCTTCACCATTCCCACTGGCATCATCTTTGCCACCACTGGAATCGAGGTTGAGTACAACGTTCTCGCTGAATTCATTGGAGGAGCGTGGCAGCCCGGAAATGCATTGGCTGTAAGTTCCCCCAACTCATACCATCGGCACTTTACTGACTTGTCCAGATGAACTTCTTCAAAGGCTTCGGATACGTGACGGTTGCTCATGCGCTCGATTTTGCCAACGATCTGAAACTTGGTCACTATCTCAAGATTCCTCAGCGCCAGACATTCTGGTGCCAGACGGTTGCTAGTGAGTGGTTTACGCATATCGCATTGCATCAAAAATCTAACTGTGATGAACAGCTGTCGTGTCCGCTTTCGTATGCACTGGCGTCATGAACTTCCAAATCACCAACATCCCCGACATCTGCGAAACGGATCAGAAGGACAAGTTCAGTTGCCCTGGTGTTGAGTCATACTTCACTGCCGCTGTGCTCTTCGGATCCCTCGGAGCTCGCAAGGTGTTTGGCACTGGAGCTCAGTACGTCGCTCTGCTCGCCGCATTTCCTGTCGGACTGGCATTCCCCATTCTTTACTACTACGCCACCCGTAAGCTACCCAAGACGCACTGGCTCACCAAGATCCACCCTGTCGTCATTTTCAGCGGTGGTCATACCTGGTCGCCCTACAACTTGGCCTACATGTGGCCTGCTGTTCTGCCGGGTTGGATCTCCTGGGTGATTATCCGCCGGAGATATCTTGCGTTCTGGGCCAAGTACAATTACGTGCTCTCGGCTTCTTGGCAGACAGGTGTAGCCCTTGCAGCTCTTGTCATCTTCTTTGCCGTGAGCTATCATGGTGCGGATATTGACTGGATTGGCAACAACGCGGACAGTGGCTGCGAGGTCGAGGCTTGCACTCTTTATAAGGTCGCTGAGGGTGAATACTTTGGGCCTCGAATCGGAACCTATGCTACATAATTGAGGAAGGATACTACTATACCCACGATAGCACGATTACAATTTCTAGGGGTAGAAGGCAAGGGTTGACGTATAGATTTGATTATGTCTAGTATATAGTAGAAGAGTTGCAATATGATGAGTATAACGAAGGTTCCTTATTTGCATTGAAGATTTCAATCAGATTACATTGTTTTGCAACACTTGGCTTGTTGAGATGCCGATAATGTGTAAAAGTTATGCCCTAAGATGTGGCTAAACTCGGTGTTTTTCAGGGAAGAGAAGTGATCTTAATGAAAACGAGGCGCATCCAATTCCGTAAAATCAGCGCTTAACCATACCAAAGCCGGCGCTGTGCATGTGGCCTCGCACCCTTGTCTTCAAGCCCTCCCTGTTGATTCCGACGTTAGCGGGGTTCCAGCGATCGGACGTGCAGTACGGGGAAGCTGTTTGTAGTCTGTCAAGCTCGTCATAATGATAGCCCGAGATGCATACTAATGCCTTTTTGGATGCGATATCAGGGCTACAAAACGTCGGCTCTCCATCTCGGTTTATTTACTCCATTAAACATATGACATCTACTCTATTCATCTGCTCTTATCTACTCCGTACTCCTCCACGATTGCCGACATGAACCCCACTGAGATCGGCTCTCCCTGGATCTGGCACCCAGACTGGGTTGATCATGACAAGAACGCGGCGGGTGGCTTTGTGCATTTCCGGAAGCGCCTGCATCTCTCCAGTGTTCCCGCCACTCCGATACCAATCCACATTACGGCCGATACTCGCTATAGACTGTGCATCAACAGCCGACTGGTTTGTTACGGTCCTGTCAAAGGAGATGAGGCCCGGTGGTTCTACGACACGGTCGACATACAGCCCTTCTTGACCAGAGGAGACAATTTGATCGCTGTCATTGTGCTACGTTACTTTCACGCCACAAAATATGCCACAACATTTGCCCGCATGCCTATTCCTGGACTCTACGTCCGAGTCGTCGGCCGGGAAGCTGGTATTTCGATTGACAGTGATTCGACTTGGGAGGCAGCCATCGACTGCTCCTCCACGGTTCGCGTCGACGAGAAGTTCGACTGGTTCTTGAACATCTTTGAGAAAGTCGATAGGCGTAATGACGCCAAGGTTCAGTGGAAATCTGCCCAAGTGGTTGACTTCAACGAAGACTGGGGAGTCTCTTTACCCTGGAGACTCTATCCAAGGATGATTCCCCAGCAGTCTAATCTCCCTGCAAAGTTCACTGCCGTCCACAATGTCCGAAGCACGGCATCGGCCGAAGTGTGGCGGCGGCTTCTGGATACACCATCTGATGAAGCCATACGGCTGCCACCAGGCACAAAGCATCACATCGAGCTCGAGACAGAAAACTACTTGACTGCACTCCTTGCCTTTCGCTTCTCAGCAAAAACTGGCAAGGGAAGTAGCATCACTATCACGTATTCGGAATGCTACGAGGATGAGCCACATGAGTTTATCTTTGCTCGTCGAAAGGGAAATAGACGCGACGCGACAAAAAAGCTCATCGGACCTTCGGATCTATACATCTTGGGAGGTGACATGGCTTCTGCATTCGGCTACCATGAGCAAGAGCCCACCGAAGAGGTGTTTCGGCCTTTCCACTACCGCGCATTTCGCTTCATCGCTATTGATATCGACGTCTGCCCGGACTCCGAGCTCGTTATCAATGGAATTGACGCCGTAGAGGCTCATTATCCTATCGCTCACCGAGGCTCGGTGCAAGCTGAAGAGAAATGGGTCTCAAAGCTTTGGGAGATAAGTGTGCGCACGCTAGAGAACTGCATGCATGATTGCTACGAAGACTGCCCATTCTATGAACAGCTTCAGTATCCAATGGATACCAGAAGCTCGTCTTTGTTTACATACCTGGTATCCGGCGATGATCGGCTCGCGAGACAAGCTATGACGCAGATGCATGATACGTTCATGCCTTCGATCGGCCTCGTTACTGGTCGGACAGGTTCTTCCATCTTAACGAAGCAATTCATTACACCGTTCTCGCTGTATTGGGTCAATATGATCGCTGACCACTACGAATACTACGCCGACGATGCATTCGTCCGTCAATTTGTTGCCGTTTGTGATGCAGTCCTCGAAACCTTTACTGGCCACATAGACCAGGATCTGGGGCTGGTTTGCGCCTGGAACAACCCCGGTTACTGGGAGTATACCGACTGGACGAGGACGTGGGCACCTCAGGGTGTCCCTCCGGCGTACAAACGGACGGGATTCTCTACTTACATCAATCTTCTGTATGTTTACACTTTGCGACGACAAGCTTGGCTTCTGTGCCACCTCAAACGGCCTGGTGTTGCTCAAGAGTACGAACAGCGGGCGGATGCGGTGGGCGCTGCTGTCTTGGCCCATTGCTTTGATGGCCATTTCTTCACCGACGGGCTTTCTCAGGGCCCTTTGCCTGCTCATGAGTTTAGTCAGCATTGTCAGGTCTGGGCTGTACTAGCTGGCGTGGTAACTGGTGATCGCGCAGCCCGTATCCTCGATGAGGCCTTGGCCAAGGGCAATCCGCTTTCACAAGCATCTTATGACGTCGAGGTTCCACCTCCAGATGACTCGCAGATATACCAACCAGGAGACAATCGACTGTTCACTGAGACATCTGTCTCATTCAAGTTCTACGTCATCCGAGCGCTGTCGGTCGCTGGCGAAGACGTGTACAACAAGCACTTCCACAAATTTTGGGACTATTGGAGGGCCCAAGTTGCCAATAATGTGAGCACTTGGCCTGAAGACTCAGTGTGTGTGCGTTCGGACTGCCACGCGTGGGGTAGTGTGCCCATTCATGAATTCATCACCGAAGTCGCGGGTGTGAAGCCGGCGAAGCCTGGATGGCGGGTTGTCGCGTTTAAACCAAGGCTCCAGCTGTTTTCCAAGTTTGAGGCACGAGTGCCTATTCAAGGCAAAAAACTAATCCATGTGCGATGGTTTGAGAAGGATGATGCAGACCAAGGACAGGCCTTGGTGGTGAAGCTGAGGTTGGAGACAGAAGGTGATGAGGATGCGACGGTTCTGGTGACGCTACCGGATCGGAAGCCAGAGACAATTACTTTGTCTACTAGCGGAATATCCTATGAGGTGATTCTGCCTAAAGCCAAGGAAGTTTAATGACAGGAAGATCAGAATAAACAATATACATGGATGTTGGGTATGCTAGTGAATAGACTTGCTATGAATTGCAACTAGAAACTCGGCTCGGGGCTCGGGGCTCGGCAACGAAAGCCGAGCTTCCTCGTGATTCGGTTCATTCAATAGCGAGCTCACGCTCTGTAGCTCCTTAGCATTTCACACCAGGTAGACTGCCCCCGCCCCAGCTGAGGATCAGCAACCCGAGACCGAGCGAGAACCACAGCATGAAAACAGTACCGTTTGTGGAGTTCCGGAGTGCAATACCGTGCTTAACCAGCTCCAACAAGAACATGAATCGTCAGCCTGGAATCATTTAGGCTATTTTGATGATTCCATTGCCTTCAGCCTTCTTTAAACAGGCACATGTGTACACGAGAGGAGCTTCTCAGGAAGCAGCGAAATTTACGGGTCTGACTGTAAGCCGGGTAAAGAACGGTTGACCGCGCATACCTGTTGCATCTTGCGGGGTCTTTAGTTTATGACATGCTCGGCCACTGCCCAGCCATCGCTTTGTCGCCTCATCTAATGCTTCCTTATGCTGGAACGTCCACAGACGCCACGACGACTTCACATCATTAGCACTTGGGAGCAACTTTCTTTCTCCAAGCCCCTTCTGAAACGCAGTCAAAGAATGCATACCAAGAGACGAACTGGATGGTGAACTCGGCATCGAACCACCGTGGAGTCCACCAGAAGCCAGACTGGGTAAAGCCTTAGACGATAGAAAGGGTACGGCGGCAGAACCCACATCAGAAGTCGAGAACGGGCTGTATTACATGCAAGCGTCGAAAAGTAAAGGTGAGCTAAAGCCTATTACAGCCACTTATGGCACACAGCCCATAGCCACAGTTTTTCCCCGCTCTGCCCAACCTTAGCTATAGGCAGGCTATTTATATATACTTAGAAGAATCAAGCACCTTTATCACTGTGGCAATCATCTATCATTTCAGTACCCGAATCTCGCCTGATCGGGGTCTGACCTTCCGAGCGAAGATGATTACGTACTAATACCCGGGCGTTTTTATGAATCGACCCCCTGGCCCACTGAGCCCACTTATTGTATAGGTCAAGTTC